>PVKW010035833.1:0-21326 GCA_004027895.1 Orientallactaga bullata | reverse complement strand
TGTCATCATAACAAAATACCTGAGACTGGGTAACATAAATAATATAGGTTATTTAGCTCACAGTTCTGGACACCAGAAAGTCTAAGATCCTGGTGCTGGCATCTGATGAGGCCTTTCTTGCCAGGGGTAACATGGGTAGAAAGCAAGACAGAACAAATATGCCAAACAGAGCTTGTTTTACCCCAAAGGCATTCCTGACAGAACCCATTGACCTTCTAATGAGCAGAGCACTCAAGACTTAATCACCTCCCCAAGTCCCACTTCTCAAATACCCTTAGCATAAGACTTTGTGGAGTAATTTTCTAACACGTCAAATCTGGGAAACTCTGACCATAGCAATGACTGACAGGCCAGAAGAACGCTTGGCTTCCTTGCCTTGGATCCAGCTGACTCTGTGGTATAATGTACCATATCCCCAGGGTTCCCTATGGGACCAGGCTGGAGCCAGCCACCACAGGTTTTGCCTAAGGCAGCTTTCCTGTCCTTCTGTTCTTCTCTCCTTTACTTATCTCCCCCAGGAGTCATTCTTTAGTAAATCAATGTTTTGTAAGTCCCAATCTCTAGGTCTGCTTCTAGATCACAGACAAGAGTATATCTTTGGTGTTCACAAATGTTTACTCGTTTGCCCTGACCCGATTGCTACAGATGACAATGAAATTTGGGAACACATTCCACTCAGAGTAGCCCAGAATTCCTGAGGCCTTTTCCTGAAGGACAGACCAGTATACATGTCTTTCCCCGGGCCGCAGAAGGCTCAGATGATCCATCTTCTGTCTACTGTCCCAAGAACATGAGAGAAGTTTGTTCGTATCTAGGAACTAAGGCTCTTGGGAGTCAAGGTTCAACGTTTGTCTAGTAATCCATTTGTGGTCACACTAAGAACTGAACTTAAACTTCAGGGAGAATGGAGTAAGGTCAGGGGAAGAATGCTTCTCTAACATGTATGAGGTCCTGGGCTTGATCTTTCGTACAATAAGAATAATATTATCCAGAAAACAATAATACTATCCAAAAAGTATTTCATAGTTGATTTTTTTTTGTAATCCCTTATTAGAGACAGAGAAGAAGAGGAAGTCAGAAGAGAATTTGGTAACCAAAACCACAGCAAGGTGGACACCCAGGAGGCATGACTTGGGTATTTTATCTTTGGCTGGTAGAATCTAAAAGCCAGTATTGGCATTTTTCTTTCCCAGCTCTACTTAGTTCAAACAAATTAACATTCACATCCCAACTGATTCATTTGGCCAGAATAAATTCACATGCTGGCACCAACAAGAAGAAGGAAGGGAAGGTAAGAAGAGATGGGAGGTGGAATAGGTGGTAGGTGTTCGTGACACATTTCATCTTTCACCCTCACATGTGCTGACTTAAGCATAGTGTACACTTGAGAAAAATGATTAAAACAATTGCTCACGTGTGACAGAAAAGTAATTTCCATTTGGAAAAAAAACCATTTAAATCGGGAGCTGGGAGCATTCTTTGTCTTAGTTAATGACGGGCTGGATTACATAGACGGTAGCTTACAGAAAGCCTGTGGATCAATAGACCATTCTCCTGATTAGGTTGCTGGTGTACTGTGGTGTTTGTGGGGGTTCGACTGAGAAGATGACATGAGATCTGAAATAGTGATTCAAGGGTAAATGAGGAGTAATGTAAGCTAGGGTAATTTTTTTTTTGTACTTTTCCACCAATTTTAGATAGGTGAGGGTGATTATTGAAGAAATGAGCTTGCTTTTATTCCTTCTCTCCTCTCACAGCTGAAATGCTCCCTCGTCCAGAGTTGCTTAAATACTACATGGGCACATTCACGCTCTGCCTGTGTGGAGTTTGATCAGTGAAAGTGAATTCTATAAACACAAGGCACAATGATGGACCACTTCTATTAAAGGTTAGGAGGCTGATGCTAACAGGTATCCTTCTTCTAAACTTGCAGAACATGCTGGGGTTTTCTAAACATTTTTCCCCCAAAACACTGCTGCTGGATTTTGTCACATTGTTCATTGCCAACAGTGAATTTATTCACAAAGGGTGTCTTCAAAGAAGCAGCTTGAGAGAGGTAGGGTACAAGGACTGGCAATCACCCTGATGTTCTGGTAAAAAGTGAGTATTTTATTTTACTTTATTGAGACAGAGATTCATACTATAGTTCAAGCTGGCCTGAATCTTGCTATGTAGACAAGGCTAGCCTTGAACTCACAGCAATCCTTTTGCCTCTGCCTCCCTTTTAAGTGCTGGAGTTACAAATGTGAGCCACCATGCCCAGCTAAAAGTTGACTTTAAAAAATTTAATTGTGGGGCTGGAGAGATGGCTTAGCAGTTAAGGTGCCTGCTTGCAAAGCCTAAGGACCCAGGTTCAATTCTCCAGATCCCACATAAGCCAGGTGCACATAGTGTGGCCTACATCTGGAGTTCGTTTGTGGTGGCTAGAGGCCCTGGTTTGCCCATTCTCTCTCTCTCTCTCTTGCTCTCTCCCTCTCTATCTCTAATAAATAAATCTTAAAAAATTAACTGAACTTTATTTCATATTGGTCATATTCCCATCAGGTTATACTCTTGTTCCCCCTCTCCCCTGCCCCACTCCCCTGAGGGCCATCCTCGGTAAGGTTTATCAGTATTCACTGGGGAGTAATGAATGTGCCATTCTTTGAGAATTGTGTGTGGGGTTTAATGCCCCAGAATACACCTTCTCACCCTGTGGCTCTTACAATCTTTCTGCCTTCTCTTCTACAATGTTCTTTGTGCCTTGGCGGGTGTGTTTGTTACAAGTCTCCTTTAGTGTTAAGCTCTCTGCATCCTCTGAGTTTCTGTTGTAATGAGTTATGAGTCTCCAGTAGACAGTGAGGAGATTAAAGCTCACTTAAAACAATTGAATTTTAGGGGCTGGAGAGATTTTTTTTACTACTCTCTTTCTCTCACTTTTTTTTTTTTTTTTTTTTGAGGCAGGGTCTCACTCTAGCCCAGGCTGACCTGGAATTCATTCTGTATTCTCAGGTGGCCTCCAACTCATGGAGATCCTCCTACCTCTGCCTCCCGAGTGCTGGGATTAAAGGTGTGCGCCACCACGCCCGGCTCTTTCTCTCTTTATTATGTGTAGTATGAGCGTCAAACTCAAGGGCTTACAGACAATAAACATGAATACCACTGAGCTCCGAGCTCCACAGTCTCTAGCCCAAGAGGCATAACTTTTACAAAAAATAAGGCATTGTAACAGAATTATGCTACCTAATCTTCAGGAATTAGCCCAGGATACTTTCAGCAGATTACCAAATCTTTACCTTAAATTACCCATTCCTAACATTTGCTAAATGCTTATTCCCTGGAAGTAGTCAAGGACGGAAATTCTAAAGCCAGTGACTGAAAATGAGGGATTTGCAAATCTGTAGTCTCTTTAATTAGGTCAGATTAATAGTTTCTGAGGCTGTTATTAGGTCAACACTAATAGTTTCTGCAGGATCATAATGGTGTTATTAGAAGGACCCCTGAACATTCATTTATTAGTCATCCCAAGGACAGGCTCTCAAGCCAAGTTAATAGTAGCTGGACAGAAGGATGAGTCTGGGTGGATTTTTTCCATTTGCAACATTATTTGAGAACCTAATAGGGTAAAGATTGGGGAGAAATAACATAGGAATGCATTGGATAGCTCCGTGTGTGCGTGTGTGTGTGTGTGTGTGTGTTTCTCTGGAAACAGTATCTCTGGTTTGTTTCCTTCTGCCTAAACACACACACACAACACACACACACACACACACACACACTTCCCTGATAGGGAAACCAAGAAAGATATACCCCCCCAGACTTTAAGAATACCATTTGTTCAACTTGATTATGTGCTTACATTGCACTATATATTTGCAGCATGTCTTACAGACAACTTCAGACCAATCTGGGCAAACAAAGAGTGTTCCAGACAGAAAAGATGATGATAATATATTTTTCAATTCAGTCTAAAATGCTTGCAATTCATCAGAGGTTTCAAAAATGTTTTAAAGCCCTTTAATTTTAATTTTTTCCTTTTTTTTTTTTTTTTTTTTGTTTTTTTAGGTAGGGTCTCACTCTATCTAGCCCAGGCTGAACTAGAATTCACTATGTAGTCTCAAGATGGCCTCAAACTCATGGCAATCCTCCTACCCCTGCCTCCTAAGTGCTGGGATTAAAGGCGTGCACCACCACACCCGGCAAAAGTCCTTTAATTTTATTATTATTTTTAAATTTTATTTATTTATTTATTTATTTGGTTTTTCGAGGTAGGGTCTCACTCTAACCCAGGCTGACCTGGACTTCACTATGTAGTCTCAGGGTGGCCTCAAACTCATGGCGATCCACCTACCTCTGTCTCCTGAAAAGTCCTTTAATTTTTAATGTAATTTCATTGTCCCTTATTACATGTCTACTATGCACTATACTGAGTGAATATGCACACAGTGTCTCATTTAACTTACTCTCTATAATAATGGTCAAAGTTGGTTATTGTTACCCTCCAAAGCATTATTATTCCCACTGCAGATGAATGAACTAGGAAACAAGAGGATGGTCACACTGACAAGGGACACCTGAGTCATTACTTGTATTGTGGAGTAACATTAAGCAGTCTGATACCAATAACAGTCAACATTAAATATATTTGACTAATATTGCCTAATATAAAAGAACCAATTAGATTAGCCTATTCAAATTATTGAGTTATTGGTATTTATCATAAGAAAGGTGTAGCCAGCTGGGCGTGGTGGCGCACGCCTTTAATCCCAGCACTTGGGAGGTAGAGGTAGGAGGATTGCCATAAGTTTGAGGCCACCCTGATACTACATACATAGTGAATTCCAGGTCAGCCTGGGCCAGAGTGAGACCCTACCTCAAAAAGGTATCGCCAATTTAAAATCATGTACTCTAATCACTGGACAAAATCAACTTTTTGTTAACATACGTCCTTCTTTGTAGGTGTGGAAGCCACCTTGCTTCAACCTGTGGATGGCTACTTCCTGTGTTCTGTGGAGATGTCCTCTCTTCCTGGTGGTCGCTTAAGTTTGGCACGGTATGTTGGACCTCATGCAAGGCTCTTATCCAAAAGAGTTTCAGAAATGTCTGGCCAGCATCAAGAGAGCAGAGGACAGTATCCAATGCTTTAGTCCCAGCTGTGGAAACCCAAGGTGCCTGCACTCTGGTCACACACTCCCTGAAATGAAGTTGCTGTCCCCAGAAATGGTGTTGTTTGTACTTTTGCTCGGATGGGTATGTGCATGTGAGGCAACCCATTGTCCCCACACTGAGGTATCATTACTGTGCATGCTGACATCCACCCAGCTGTAGATATCACAGGAAAGCCAATTTTATATAGGACCTAGTAAGTTGTGCTTATAATGTGGTGGGATGGAGCTAGCTCATAAATTGACATTAAAGCAGGGAACAGGGAGAGCTGAGACTTGTAATCAAAATTATATTCATTATTGCACACCAAACTATTGCTATTGGGCAGAATGTTTTGTATAATTTCAGGTAATTTTTGAAAGAAAATAAAATTACAAAAATTTATGCAGTCCTGAAAGTGTTACAAATATGCTTGATTTAGACATTCAGGATAATCTGACTCAGTAACTGGTTTCTTATCTGGTTTTAGCAGTAACTCCTTAAGGGAAGACTATTGTCACTATTTTCGTTCAGTGCTTGCAGGTCAGGTAACACTGGTTCACCCTCAAAGGCTCTATGTCCAGATCATGTGCACGCATTACAGTTCATCCTCATAGACATCCAGCCATCGAGATGTTAAGTGTAAGCAATGTTAAGAAAATTGGGACACCGGGCTGGAGAAGATGGCTTTGCAGTTAAGGCATTTGCCTCCAAAGCCAAAGGACCCCAGTTAGATTCCCCAGGACCCACGTAAGCCAGATGCACAAGGTGGCACATACATCTGGAGTTTGTTTGCAGTGGCTGGAGGCCCTGGAACACCCATTCTCTCTCTCTTTCTCAAATAAATACATAAAATATATTTTAAAAAAATTATTTAAAAAAGAAAAGAAAAGAAAACTGGGACACAGAGGGTAGAGCCTTGTCTACACAGGCACAGCCAAGAAATAGCAGTCCACATTATTTCAAAGCTCCATGATGCCCTGGGCTCTCTCCTCATCGCCTGCTTTCTGGAAACCAACAAAACCACCTGATGCATTTATTTTAACAGAATTCATGCTATCACCCACCAGCATGAGTGATGCGCTGTCTCCTTTTGTCAGTTTCTGCACTTACCTCATCCTGTGCTATATCGGGCCCCATCTTATTTTTTCCCACTAGCAACCCTTTTGAGCCAGAGAACGTTTTACGTGCTCCCAGATATATACATATATAAATTGGTATACAATTAAAATACATTTGTTAATGATGAAGCATAAATAAATAAATTTTAAAATAATTTCTTGGCATGCATAAATTTTTACCAGGCAGCATTCATTGACATTACACGCTATGACAGAGCATATGTATGGTGCAAAGTGTATAATGTTGTGTGTTGAAAACCAAGGCTACACTGAAGTCTCACAATGCAACAATGGGCGAATGCTGCCAGCACACTGCCATCTCAGAGTCATCACATGTGTGATCTTGAATTAAGTTTTATTCATTACATGTTTAGAAATTTTTGACTGCAGCCATTTTTTTTCATAATCCCAACATTTAGTGTGTCGCAGCCCACAATTTACGAAGTAATGCTCCATGGCAGCATGAAACCTGCTCACCTTGCATCCTCACATCCACGCATTGTTTTGCTGAGCTTCCACAGGGAAAAGTCTTATTCTATGAAGTCAACGATGGAAGATGGGCTGATGTTTTTCTCTCCCATGGGAAGACAACACATGCTGCATAGCAAGGCCTCAACACTTCCTAAACTGAATTAACTGTCTCATACACTAAAAGTCCCTCAAGGAACATAGACTCAATTTTTATTTTATTATTTTATTTGATTATTATTTTGGTAGCACCAGGGATTGAGCCCGGGGTCTTGTCATGCTTAGAAGTCAAACTCCCTACCACTGACCTTTTAAAATTTTTTATTTGCATGTGTATGTGGTGTGTGTGTGTGTGTTTGTGCATGTTCATGTGTGTGGGCACATGTGTGTCTACATATGGAGTCCAAGGGTTGACATTGAGTATCTTCCTCTATAGCTTTTCACCTTGTTTCTGAGACAGGGTCTCTCACTGAACACAGAGCTCACTGTGAGCCCCAGGGATTCCGTGTCTATATACCCAGCACTGGAATCACAGATGTGCACCACTATGCCCTGCATTTTACATGGGAACCGGGGATCCAAACTTCAATCCTCATGCTTGCGCAGCCATCTCTCCAGCCCTCCATTTTTTAAGTTCGGGTCTTACTAGGTTTCTCAGGCTAGCCTTGAACTCTCTAGGTAGCCCAGTAAGCCCCTGAACTTGCAATCCTCTTGCCTGAGACTTTGGAGTAGCTGGAATTGCAGGTCTGTGTCACCTAGCCACACTCAATTTTTTTCTTCTTAATGTCAACAGTTGACAACCTCTTAGAGATGCTAAAATGCCTCTGGCTCTTAGTAAGGAGGGAAGGATTCCTCAACAAGAAAGAAACAAAATGACCTTGCTGCCAAACTCATCACCATTTAGATTCCTTTTCTCTGGATAAAGGTCAATATTCTACCAAGCCAGAGCCTGGAGACAGTGGCTAAGGTCACTTCAGGAATGTTGAAATTCCCTCTTGAACCTTGGGAAGGTTGCCTCACCTCTCAGGTTCTCTAGCTTTCTGCAGGTTCTTTACCTGTAAGGCGTGGGGTGGAACTAAAATCAGCCTGTCATATACATAGCTAGCCCCTGGGGGTCTTGCTGAAGTAAATCTTTCTGATGCAGGTCTTCTTGGCGCGCCAGGAGGTTCTGTATTCTCATTGATGCACTTTGGCTCAGAGGCTGGATAGACTGTGAATCCCTGCATGAGCTGCCATTCTTTGCTTCTGAGCTCTCTCCAAGAGATTTAAACCAGTGACTTCCTTATTCCTCAATGAGGTCTGTTGTGGTGGGTGGGAGCTTACTGGAGCAAAGTGGGATTTCTGCTACAGAACACTAAGCATGGCAGTGAGGCTGGAAGACTGAGGCCAGATTGATGGTGCAATGTGGATGCTAAGTGTCCCCATGAGAGATGAGGTGTCTGGAATGAGAAGGCTTGAGACTGAGAGACAGGTGGAAAGTAATAAATGGATAAATACTTTCACTTTAAAATTGTGTTGCAAGCACTCAATATTCCCTGGAACCTCTTAGGACACAGAGTGAGCTAGGATCATGTAAACTGTGGTGTTCTTTAGGTTTCATTTGGGTTTGGTACTGTGTTATGTGATTAATCTCTATTAAAATTTAGCAAAGCAATATTTATCCCCAAGTCACAGTGGGCATAACTGGAAAATGACCCTGGCCCAAATCTCTGACTTGTCCCAAGTATTCTTTCCACTGTTTCCTTCTTCACACTTAAGGAATACCCATACCACAGACAGGAAGGCAAGCCTCCTTCCAAAGCCCACACGCAATGCACGTACTCCAAAGTCAAACATGTTGATGTAAAAAGAAGAACGTATGAGAATTGTTTTAGCACAGTAAAGCTATTTTAATTGCATGTAAACAAACAAAATCTCATGAGTATGTCAAGAGAATAACACGAGTAACAGTGTATGTAGAGTTCCAATTAAATACAGAAAACCTCAAGGACTCATCAGGGTCAGACAACTGCATCCTCCAGTTAGGCAGCTAGACAGACCTTAGAAGACTTGAAGATCTTTACCGGACCTCCCCCCTTACTATTAGCTTTGGACCCCCCCTCCTATTTTTCTATTAACACCTTACTTTTAATAAAGGGGAAAAATCACAGTTACCCTCCTTACAATTAGAAATAACATGCGCAAGGAGGGAGGAAGATCACAGGCTGCCTGCCCCATTGTTTTGCTCCCAAATTCCAATAAAATGATTGGGGTTTTCTTAGTCCATTTTAAAATTATTTTATCTATAAGACCAGGAACCTGCAAAAGTGGTAGGGACCCATGGGCGCATTTTTATTGTATGTGATAAGAATGCATTTGTACTTCACACTGTAGAACAGAAACTGTGTGGACGCATCGTAATAGCCCAGTACCCACTGCTGTCTGTTCTGCGTTAACTGTCAACCTACACATAATCTAGATAGCACCTCAGAAGGGATGCGAGGCTCAGCAGCCATGGGAGATGTGAACCCCTGCTGCAGAGAGACAATCATGAGAGGGAAGTGCAAGGGGTCGCAGGGGGTGAGTGTGTGAAGAATCATCAGCACCAGGGCACTCAGAGACAGAGTTGCCCACCTGACCAGAAGGACATGAATAAACTCTGGAATGATAAACCATTTGTTTTGCAGATTCCCTATAAAGTATGCTGGCTCGGGATGGGGGAGGATAAGCAGATTTGGGGGGTGTTGATCCTATGTCTCCCCAGATTGCTAGATTTCTGAATAAAATGCAGCTTAAACCTACAGTACCTGTCTCTGCTCATTGGCATGTGCGGTGACAGGCATCATGGACTCTGGTTCTGAGGGTGCAAAAGTGAGCCCCAATTCACCTTAACGCTCTCAACAAACATCTTGATGCCATCACCTGTTATTTGAGGAGTTTGTGTGAAAGAAGAAATTTGAAGTTGAAAAGAAAGTAGAGAAAAGAAACCACAGACTGTTTAGTGTTTGTTTGACTATGTTTTGATGATTTAAAGCTTGAAAAAGTTTCAGCGAGGCCACATCTTTAAAGGAAGCTATTCCATTAAAAGTGTTTGCAAGACAGTGAGTTTGAGGCCAGCCTGCCTGCAGAGTATCAGGTTAGCTAGAGCTAGAATGAGCACTTCCCTCAAAAAAAAAAAAAAAAGAAAAAAAAGTTTTCATAAATTGCCCTCCTCAGTATATATATATATATACACAGACTACAAATAAAACACTTTCTATATGCATTCCAATGTAAATAAAGACTCTCCATGATGAAATATAAATCTTAGGTTTCAAATCACTCATATGAGACAGAAACTGCTAAGTGACAGCGTGTAGAAAAACCAGGGCAGGCAAAAACAAGACTGAGTTGAATCCCTGTTTAATGGTCACCTCCAGCTCTACGCTTTTGCCTCTAAACAAAGCCAGAAGGTAAAGATATACATTTTTGGTACTCTTTACTTTTGTTTTTTTTTTTTTCATTTTTAGTGTTCTTTTTTATCTTCAGGTTAAACTAATTTCTTATTCACAGTAGAAGTCAATATCCTGAAAAACAAAGCAAAAAAATTGAACTTTTAGGCTGGTCCTCCCTCTCCAAAAAACAAAAAACAACAACAACAACAAAAACTACTTGTAAACTGTGTATTTAAAGGTATATTTAATCAAAGAGAAACTGGAGTTAAGATAAGTTGAGGTTGAATCCCACAGATTTTGAAATAATCACTTTTGGTCAAAAACTACTTAAAAGGAAGGTCCTCAAATAAAATTTCAATTTATGGTTCTTTGACAGATGAAACTCAGTGATAAGAAGCAATTGTGAGCAAGTCGTGTCTGTGTAGGTTGGGTAATATTTGAAGCCCAGCAATTAGCTTTGGGAAGAACACTTCAAAACAATCACCTGGCAGGGCTGGAAAGATGGCTCAGCAGTCTAGGTGCTGGCCTGCAAGTCCTAAAGGTCCAGGTTTGATTTCCCAGTACCCACATAAAGCCATATGCATAAAGTAGCACATGCATCTGGACTTCATTTGCAGTGGCCTGAGGCTCTGGTGCTATGCCCTTCTCTCTCTCCTTAAACATTTTTAAAAATCACCTTGCAAAGCAGATCAGAAACAATCTTTTATTTTTGCTATGAGTTTACAGGGGCTCAGGGCATCAGATTTTATTTCATGCCTAAGTAGAATCTGTCTGCCACATAAATAAGGCACCCAAAGTTTTTTTGAACGTTTTGCTCTTATCAAAACTAAGTTTTGGGCTGGAGTATGGCTTAGCAGTTAAGGTACTCTTCTGCAAAGCCTAAGGACTCAAGTTCAATTCCCTAGAACCCATGTAAGCCAAATACACAAGGTGGTACATGCATTTGGACTTCATTTGCAGTGGCTAGAGGCCCTAATGCACCCATCTGCTATTTGCAATTCTTTCTTTCTATCTTGCAAATAAATAAATAATAAATAAAATATTTTTTTAAATAAGGCTAATTTTCCCTCAATCTATCTTTTGTAAATAAATATAAAACATCTGTAAGAGCTGCTTAATAATATGTTAGTTTCTTTATGCTATGGATTCCTTTTTGATTAACTTGGATCTTTAATGAAATGATTACAATATTGTATACTTGAAATTTGCTAAGAAAATAGATCTCAAGTGTTTTACATGCACACTCAGGTGCACACGCATGCACTTAAAGGTAACCATATCAAAATATCGAGTTGTACATCTTCAACATACACTTTCAACTAGTCAATTATACCCCCCATAAAGTTCAAATATAATAAAAAGCTGAAACATTAAAAAAAGAAACTCAACTAACAGACAATAGGAGGTATATGAAGAAATTGCATTAATCTTTCAAGGTTGATAGTTGATATATTAATAGATATCATCTTGTTCATTGACAACATTCCTCCAAACCTCAGAATCTCAGAGAAGCTGCCGCTAGAAGTTGGGGGCTTTGTTGAGCATGTAGGGTAAGTTGCACGATGCATTGGTAGAAGCAGCCTACATAAACCCAAGATTTGAATCCTTCTCGAAATATCTGAGATGCTTACCGTGGTTGGGACTTCCTTAGTGGCCTCCTGGTACACTCTTTGCTCCTTGACCAAATTGCTGGGGAAATAACCCACGATTCCCATTTCGTCCTCGTTATCACCATAAACCTGAGTGTCCAACAAAAGACCAGCATTCATTGCCAAGCTGATGCCAGGGTTTGGAGAGAAACGTCCTTGGCTGTACTGAGAATTACAAAAACACCCTCACTTCCCTTTCATGGTGTATTCCAGGGAGCTCTGGTCCAAATGCCACATTCACTTGCAGCAGTTAACTCACAAGAATAGCATGCCTGTTCTTTCGGGGCCCAGTCTGACTTATCTTACCACTTATATGTTACTTCGTTTTCTGCAATCTTATGATTGGCCTGAAATCTTTTGGATTTCCTAAAAACTAAAGTCAGTAAAAATTTTTAAAGTAAAAAGACCCTTATTTTTAAAGTATGCATACTTCCTAGCTTCTAGTAATTCAAAGGAACAGATCTTTGAATACATTCCAATTTAATTCTTCATTCCTTTAGAATTTATCTTTGGGGTGCAAAGACAGTAAATCAATCTTGCCTTCTCTTTCCAGGATCTGCTTAGTATGTGGATGTATTTTAGCTCGAGGGAGCAGATTGCTCAGAGCCACCGAGGGTGCTAATGTTTCCTAAAGGAATAAGGTCATTTAGACTGACGGCCAACACATATCTCTTCCCCTTGGCAAATCCTCTGAGAAATTTTTGAATGAGATTGAAACTCGGGGATATGCAAGCTTTGGTGTGTATGACTTTTTTCTAGTCAAAACATCATTTTAACCTACCTTTGGTTTTGTTACGGAATTATCCTTATTTCTTTAAAATCTCATAGCAGCAAGCACACCCACACTTTTGTGTTTGCTTGTGCGCTTTCCACATTGTTCTTAACAGCTATCTTTAGCACTAAAATGGATTGAAGGTGGGTAATTCAGGAAAAAGTTAAGAGCGAGAGCAACATGAGCAAAGTCTGTGTATATTTTTAAAAACTCTCATCTTACACTGCCAGCCCAAAATTCTCCAGCTTCATTTTCTTGTACCAGCTTTGAGTAGACATAGATCTGCTGCCCTTTTTTAATATTAATAAATCTACAGTCTGGGGCATTGTAATCTTCTTGAGCTCTAGCCAGAGAAATAGTGTCTGGAAGAAAAAAAAAATTGAAGGGAGTACATTTTATGACTGTGAAAAGGCAAAGTATATAAGAAAAGTAAGAAATCAGAGTGACTAATCCTCCCAGGGTGCAGCTGGGGTCCAACTGGAGTAAAGAGAGAAAACCCAACATGTTAAAGTTATAATAACATCTCAGCCAAGTGAATTCTCCATACTCAGACACCAAACACACTGGCCTAGAGACACAATGCTGACCACACACACACACACACACACACACACACACGGAAGACTTACTTCAAAGGCCAAATCAATTTATGCTGTCAATAGATATATTTTCTATCATATGTGAGAAAGACAAAGGAAAGCATTAAGAACTCCTTACAGACACACTCCTCATCTGCACATAGTTTCTTGGAAGCAAGTCTATCCATAAACACTCCATGGCCAGCACATACGGCACCAAGACCCCAGAGGAAATACATCCATATTCTTGCCATCTTCCTATTTTGCTGTTGTGACTAGTGCTCTTTGCCTGGATGTGGGGGATTGACTTCAGAGATTCTTTTATTTGAAAGCCAAACCTCTGGGTAAGTACCCCAGCCAATAGGAAGGGACCACCACTCCCTTGCTTTCATAACAGACTACTGGCTCCAGGGGCTACTTAGCATCTCATTTTCCAGACAGAGCCAAACTCCATGTCTTTGTTGCACACAAATGGTGCATCATGATTAAAGCCACACTAAAGCAGGGTAGAAAGACAGAATTTTATGGCAACATGGCAAGGAAAAGAAGCCCCTTCCCTGGAAGTCTGCTTGAAACCTCTAACAGCTAAGAATCAAAAATTCCAGCACAATTAGCCTTTGCTGTGAGGGCTGCCAACAAAGAGACTATATTTCTTTTATATAGAGATATTTCAAATAAGAAATGTCAAAATAGCCTAAAGTATAAATGGCCTTTCTTCTTTTCCAGCTGTAAATCTACAATATTTCTGGGAATCTCACCAGAAATCCCATTTAGAGTAAAAGGATATGTCTCAACCCCCCTGTGCAACCCTAGTGGCTCTTGGCTTTATCTTATCAGATTGTAATCCCACCCAAGGCACCCCTGGAGCAGCTCTATATTGTAACATCAAAGAGAGGTGGGAAAAAAGAAAGGTTTCTTAGCCAACCTTTGAGATGTAACTTGAGAGCTACTCAAATGGAATACATGGCGGCTGCTAGGACACTGAGTGCAGGGCTCCTTTGAGAAGTTCGCACCTGTGCTTCAGGTGTGCCTTCCTCTTTCCCCAGCACCCTTTTCTTCCCATTTTTAATAAACTCAGCCTCATACACAAATCCTTTCTTATAATAAAGCCAAGGATCTTGCAGCAACTGAATGGAAGTTTCTAAAACATTAAGGGAACTGCTCAGGTTGCAGACAGCTGTCTGGGCCATGTCTCTAGCTAGACCACTGCAACATTAACTGTGGCCTGTGGCATCCATCAGCAGTACACTGTTGAAAGGACTATGAAAATTTCAAGTATGTATTTTTCTGTGCCATCTTCCTATTCTTTTAGTTTGAGAGCTAAGATTTGACTGTAAAAAGTTGTTAAAAGCATAAAATATCTGTAGTAAAAATTTGATTTAGTTCTGGAGAGATGGCTTAGCAGTTAAGGTGCTTGTCTGTAAAGCCTAAGGACCCAGGTTTGACTCTCCAGCACCCATATAAACCAGATGCACATGGTGCATGCTTCTAGAGTTCATTTGCAGTGGCTAGAGGTCCTGGTGGGCTCATTATCTCTCTCTCTCTCTCTCATAAATAAATAATTTTTTAAAAACTCTTTAAAATTTGACTTAAATCAGTTCATAAAATATTACATAATGAATAAAAAGTCATGTTTATAAATCCTTTGATATAAGACTCTTAAAAGGCATATTTGTCCTGAGCCACTGGTGAATTATAATGGACTGATTAACATCACATCCATATCTAGCCAATGGGAAAGGGAAGAGATAGATAGGTATGCTGAGAAGAGGGAATAATTCCTTCTTTATCTCTGAATAGGTTAGCTTTTCCTTACTATAACAAATGCCCTGAGATATGCAACTTATGAAGAAAAAGTGTTATTTGGCTCTTAGTTCTGGAGGTTTTAGTCCACAATCACTGGGCCCATGGCTTCAGGCTTGTGGTGAGACAGCATATAATGGCAGAAACAAGTAGCAGAGAAAACTACTACCAAAGGAAGAAAGAGTGAGGCTCCAAAATCTCCTTTGAGGGCAAACCCCCAAAATCTAAGGGCCCCACTTCTCAAAGGCTCCACCATCTCCCAATAGTGCTACCTTGGGGACCATACTTTTAACCCATGGGCCTTAGAGGAACATTTCAGATAAAAATTAGAGCAACTTTCTATAAGGCATTATAATATTTAGTTCAAAATGTCATGGACCATTGATCATAGATTAGAGGGTAGTGTTAGAGGTTTGCCACCCTACTTTTCTTCTCCTTCCATCTTTTCCAGAGAAAGGGGATCTTTGTAGGCATTGCCAACACATAGCTCCATCTACTCAAATACTTCCTGAGCACTGTCTATGTGCCAAGTTCTGTTTTAGGCATGAGAGATAGAGAGTCATGAATTTTAAAAAGGCCCTGGCCCCAATAGTCTACTATCAACTAGGAGGGACAAACAATATGTTGCTGTTTTTTACAGGGTGCTTGATAAGGAGAAAGCCTATCCCCCATCTACCGTTTCTGGAACAGAACTAGCTACCTCCCTATCAGGATGCTGGCTCCCACTTGAATGAACACGTGACTTCAGAGACACAAAATGAGGAGAAAGAACTCATATTAGTAGATACTCCTGTGCAAAATTACTTTTCAAGGGATAAATTTGTAAAGCAAAATGTACATATGATATAATAAAAAGGGTCATTTTCCATTTGGAGTTGATGTATGAATATGTGTATACCAGTTGTACTATTTTGTTTGTATAAAAAAGATTTGGGGAGCCGGGCGTGGTGGCTCATGCCTTTAATCCCAGCACTTGGGAGGCAGAGGTAGGAGAATTGCCATAAGTTTGAGGATACCCTAGGACTACATAGTGAATTCCAGGTCAGCCTAGGCTAGAACAAGACCCTATCTCGAAAAAAAAAAAATTGTGTGTGTGTGTGTGTGTGTGCAGGATTCTTTTGGGAGAGCATCTTTTCTACAGTTGGTCCTGATTTGAAGCTTGTTTTCTTTGATACCTTCATTATAGATGAGGAAGATAAAGTCCACAATGGAAAAGTGCCCTTTGCTGACCACCCTGTCTAACAGTCACCCTGAGGGTTTGTGGTCCATTGCTAGTGCTTCTCATAGCTGTCAAATTAGAACTGAGATTTTAAATCCTGTTTTCTGTTTCACATAAAGGAAAGGATAATTGGAAATCACTTTTGAAAGCAGAATATAGAGTATTTTTTTCTCTCTTTAATGTAGGGTCTAAAAGTATCTGTGGGAAAACTAAAGCACTGATTAAATCTTTTAAATCCTGGTCAGACAGCTGTTTTACAGACTGCTGTAGTCTCAAACCAGTCCCTAACATGGGAGCTAAAAGGCAATTGCCAAGGCTGGAGATATTGTTTAGTGGTTAAGGCATTTGCCAGCAAAGCCAAAGGACTCAGGTTCAATTCTCCAGTACTCAGTAAAGCCAGATGCACAAGGTGGCACATGCAGCTGAGTTTGTCTATAGTGGCTAGAAGGCTCTGCTGCACCCATTCTCTCCTTCTATCTGCCTCTGCTCCTCTCTCTCTCTCTCTCTCTCAAATAAAGAAAAATAAATAAAATGCTAAAAACAAACAAACAAAACACCCACCATTCCTATTTTTTTTTAATTAAAAAAAAAGGCAATTGGTAATTGCCATTACTGTAAGAAATGGGGACCACATAAACTCAGATAACAAGGCCGTGTACAGACCCCCAAGCTGAGTGAAATAGCAAAGCCTCCTCCAAGCTATCACAACAAATAGGCTAAGGCAAATGAAAGTTTCGGTTGGTCTTTTATAGGTGAAGAAATAAAGAAAAGAGATGCTCAGACTTCTAGGTGCACCCTGGAAGGGATGGACTATTCAGAAAACTGTAGCAGACAGACAGGACTGAAATGAGGGACCCCTTACTAAACTTTTGCTTGCAAACAGGACTTTAAACTAACAGTTCATCAGTAAGCAATTGTGCCTAGTGCTATGCACAAGGCACTGTGGCCCCTGGGGGGTCCAGTCAGGGATCTGACCAGAGCTCACTTACCTTCTGTCTGCATTTTCAGATGCGTTCACCAATCCTTTAATCCTGCCCTCTGCCTTCAACGTCTAAATTCTAGGTCGTTCTTAAGAGGTGTGGTTCCTTTAAGGTCTGAGGATAGCCTCTGAAACCAGATTGGCAGGGAATTGAGTGAAAGAAAAGCAAGGAAGCTGCAGTTGTATGTTGGCAGCTGTCTCCCAATGCTGAGAATGCTCCTTCATGGTTTACACATCCTCAGAACCACAGTTAGATTGTTTCTCTAGATCAGAAACTGAGACACATGGAGCCAGTCTCACTATGCTTCACAATGCTAAATACAGTTCTGCTTTAAGTGTCTCTCTTTCCTTGGGGAAGTTATGGTCAAGGGAAACTCCACTCTAGTGACTTCTTTCTGGTACCCTAACTCAGATGACAGGTCTGAGCAGATGGAAGACCCCTACTCTCTGTGAACATGTCAGACTTAAGTCTGAAGTGGTATAATTTGTCCTGAGATTGTTTTTCTGCTGCACTTCAAGATCCCAGCTTTATTTGAATAGAAGAGTGCTCAAGGAGGAATTCCTTGGGTTATGGAAGCGGTGTTGGTTCACCCGTGGGGTGCTGCTGGTTCACTCTTCATTGTCTGGCTTGTACTGCTTTGATTTCCTTACTCTTGTTTTTCTGGCCATAGACCCTCCTAGTATTTATTGATGCCTCACATGCGGCAGATAAGGAACGCTGTGGAGATTTCCAGTCCCTGTTCCTGGGTTAGATGAAACCATAAGGGCTTGCTGGGGAGGACATCACCATAAGTGGACAGTCATCTTGATGTCCTAAGCTACTCTCTTTCCTCCAATAAAGGCAGAAAAAATACCCAAAACCATGCTGAGAAGGGCTGACTCTGGGGTGAAACCCACAGCAGCTAATCATCACATCTTTGAATCTAAAGCACATTAAAATGGCCAGTCTCTTTCTCCAGCCACTGCTTTGAACCACCTGTTTACAATCTCTGCTCCCCGTCCCCCACACTTCTCCTTCCTACCCAGCTTTCACTGGTGTCAGGATCTGAGATAAAAATGTCGTTTTTAGAGATGAGAGGAGAGGCATGCGTGTGTTGGCTATAAGTGCTTCTTGGACTGGACACGAAGTTGAAGAGCTTCCCTTTCACATCTCATCATTGTCATGCTATAATTAGCACCCAACCAAGGGGATCTCTGCAGCTTAGTTCAGCTCAGGGACTCTAAATGTGAGGATAGTAAGAGCTTTCTTGAGTCCTGGCTCACGTACTCTCCTCTGGCTTCCTACCATCAAGTCCTGCTTCATTCCACAGACCACTTATCTCAATGACAACTGAGGAAAGAAAGGGGGGATAGAGAGCTGGACCTGGGTGTTGTAGGTCTGTATTTTCAGCTGCTTGGGAGGATGAGACAGGAGGATCACAAGTTCAAACCTATCTGACTACATAGCTAATTCACAGCCAGCCTGAGGAACTTATTGAGACCCTGTCTCAAAGAAAAAAAAAATTAAAAATACTGTAAGGGCCAGGGATATAGCTCAGTAGTATGGCACTTGGCTTGTATGCACACAGTCCTGTTCAGTCCCTAGTACTGCAAATTAACAAACAAACAAGCAAATAAGGATGAGGAAATAGAGCTGATAGGATGCCCAATCCCAGGGATCACATCCAGCTTATCACAGGATGGAACAAATGGTTAGGGTCCACTAAATCTGCAGTTCCCCTGGGGGATGGACACTACACCCAAAGACAGGACTAGGGATAACTCAGGAGAGCTTATCTCCTTGCATCATTCCTGCCTCTCTCTTCCAAATGAGAAATCACCATTCACCACTCCCTTGGGACTCACTCTGACTATACATCCTAAATTTAAAAAATTCTAGTTACTTAAGAAAAATAAATGGTTGATCTCTTGTAATATGACTGAGCTACAACCTTACCTGGGTATTGGGGAGTTCTCACTCAAAAATGAGAAACGAGGGGTGGGGGTGCTAGAAAGATGGCTGGGTGCTGGGCATGGTGGTGCATGTCTTTAATCAGAGCACTCGAGAGGCAGAAGTAGGAGGATCACTCTGAGTTTGAGACCACCCAGAGACTAGTGAATTCCAGGTCAGCCTGGGCTACAATGAGACCCTACCTCGAAAAACTAAAAAATAAAAAAAGAAAATAAAAAAGAAAGTAAGCTGGCTAGGTGACTAAAGTTTCCTCCTTGCAAATCTGATGGCCTGGAGTCCAATTACCAAGCCACTCATGTAAGCTGGACACAAAAAATGGCACAAGTGTTTGTTGTTCTTTTGTAGTGGCAAGAAGCCCTGGCACCTCTCCCCACACCCTTCTCTCATGCAAATAAATTTTTTAAGTAAATAATGGGAGGTAAAAGTCACTTACGTTCAGACCTTTATGACCTCAAGGGACAGCCATGGCCTCTGTGAAAGCTAATTCATATATGATTTATTCCTGTGGGCAAGTCTGCTTTACCACTCATATATTTTGCCATTAGGTCAAAATTCAGTGAGGAAAGAAATTATGTACACCTTGGTCTTATAAATCAGGATCAGCAAGCAATTTGAAAAAATGTTCAAGCTGGTCCTTCAAGATGAACTCTCTTATCCACATCTTTTTCTTATTTCTAGCTGGGAGTGGGAATCACCTCCAAGGGTGGCCAGATCCAGAAACAAAGGGACCCCTCAAAAAGGGCCTTAAATCTCTGATGTCTCCTGTCCACTTGATCAAAGAGGTTACAGGGACCCCAGAAGTTGCACTTTACCAGTAAATGTTCTACAAGGATGGTCATTGAAGGGAGGAAAATGTCCCTGTGCTTCCAAGGGGTTGTATAGCAATTTCCTCTGTATTGAAAGATTGAATAGAAACACTCCCTCCAGGGCAGAGGCTCAGGGGTAAGCAACTCAGGCAAAGCTGAAACTTAAAAGGTCACAAGACCCTGCCCCAAGGTTACAGAAGCAGTAAACAACTACAGTATTTATGCAGGGTCCCTGAGTTGTCACCTATGCTGTGGTGGTCTTTCTAGTGATACAGCTGCCTTCTTAGACGCCCATGCTCCTGTAAGTAGCCCTAATAAACTCACCTGTTTTGGTGCAATTTTGCTTTGGCCTATCATCTGTGTCCTGTCTGAGGTGAATAAATGTGCGTCTGTGTCTCCTCCAGAAAAAAGTTTCCCACAACGTGAAGGAAGGGTCATGGTCACAAGACGCTGACTCATTCCGGCAGGTGGTGCAACCAGTAGAAGAAAAACTAATGGAACCACAGGGCTCCTCACAAGTTGCAGAGGGTAACCTCTTGACTGACCTGAAGGTTAATTTTTGGCCAATTGCATGGTCTTAAAAACCCAGCAGGGAAGTATCATTGAAACGTAAGATAATTCGTGCTATTATGAAATTCCACCTGTGTCTAATCAGGATTCTCACCTGGACCTGGTGCTCCCAAAGCTCTGTGGTGAGTCTCTAGGTGACCAGGGTCAGCCAATTTAAAAGAGACCCGCCGGGCGTGGTGGCACACGCCTTTAATCCCAGCACTCGGGAGGCAGAGGTAGGAGGATCGCTGAGAGTTCAAGGCCACCCTGAGACTACATAGTTAATTCCAGGTCAGCCTGGACCAGAGTGAGACCCTACCTCAAAAAACTAAAAAAAAAAAAAAAAGAGAGAGAGAGAGAGAGATCTTACCCTGAGTTTGCCAAGGGCTTCCAGGCTCCAAGGGATCACTAGCTGTGTTCAGCTGTCCATAGTAAAACCCGGTTTTCTAGAAAGTGCTCAGGTGAGATTCAAGTGGACCCTATTTGGAGCAGTTACCTGTCAAGGACTTACACGTTTTCTCTAGAAGGAACCCCAAGGGCCAGGCTCAGAGAAGTGAACTTGTGGACCCACAATGCACATTGCTCCTGGTGCTGATTTGACCTTCACGGCAGGCACAGGGCACTTGGTCGGTCTTGTTCATCACTATCGTAGCCAGAGAAACAGTTGGTATAAAACAATCAGGTATTTGTTGAATCAAGCTATGATCCATCTGAAGTTGTACAGTTAGGTGTGCATATTATATTTGCATTCCCCACTCAAATAAAGTTACCAGCTTTTGTTTGATCTAAAGAGATTAATACCCCAATGTTAAAACTCGTAATTTTGGAACAGATTCTTGCCACCAAAACGTGGTCCCTAAACCTTTATCATCCATTATAGAATCAATCTCAAAC
>PVKW010035832.1:0-21383 GCA_004027895.1 Orientallactaga bullata | reverse complement strand
ACACATGACATGGAATGACCTTCACACCAGCCAGTCTCATCCTCAGCCATTCTCTCCAAAGCTCAGGGTGATGGTCACACCGTGTTCCACTTGATCTTTTTGCCAAGACCCATCGCCCGTAAGAATGCCCTGGGCCTTCTCATCAGCGTCCCAGAGCTCTTCCCTAGACATTATGGTTTCAAGAACCTAGAATGGATCCCAGATATGTGTAATTTTGCTAGTTTCCACAAAGACTTAGCCAGGAGTTTGAAAGCACAGCCTAGACCCTATGCTTCTGCAAATGCTGCCTTCTTTGTCCACACAGCCAACCAACCATAGCATCCGCTCACCACATTAAGCCCTGTGCGTGTGCTGAACTGTTAGCTCTTGACTGTGGAGTGAGGAAGACTGGTGAGCATCCATACAGGAGGCATCCACAGTGAGGCATTCCATTCTGCTCCCTGTATAACCCTGAGTGAGAGCGCGGCTCAGTCACCGCTTGCGGAAGTGTGCTGAAAACAGCTTCCTTTTCCTGACAGCGAACACAGATGATTGCTCTCCATATGTCCGTGTGGTGCTTGGCCAAAGCTATATCATCAACTAATCTGTGATCACTGTATGTTTATATAAAATAAGAGGCAGCACGGGAAAAATAAATAAAAATCCAGCCGAGTTCTCCTTCAGAATAAAAGATCTAAGTTTGAGAAAACAGAAGTAGTCACTTTTAGTTTATGACTGCATCGCTCTGCCTGCAGAGCGTAACAGAGAGTACGTGCTTCTCTAGGCCTGACAGAACCCTTCAGACAAGCATTTTTTTTTTTTTTTTTCTGCCTGAAGATTTATAAGTTTAGTGAATAGTACAGTGGTGATTAGGACCACAGCCATTGGGACCAGGTGTCAGTGTTAATCCCTGGCATCTCCACTCATTGGCCAACCTTGCTAAAAGGGTTGCTGGGAAGAGCAAGTCAGTGAACATACTTAATCCTTTAGAACAGGGGCTGGACTCCAGGACCCAGATGCACAAGGGGTCGCATGCATCTGGACTTCGTTTGCAGTGGCTGGAGGCCCTGATGCTCCCATTCTTTCTCTCTCTCTCTCTCTTTCTCAAATAAATAAATGAATAAAATATAAAAAAGAAAAGCATTAAAAAAAAACCTTTAGAACAATGTGTGAGCTATAATCAGCATGAAGTAAAGGTCAACTACTATTGAATTACCTGAAATGTGTTCTCTCAACTGGAATATTTATTTATCAATATTAATCAAGAATTTGCACGTGTAGGGGATAATAACAACCATACTCAAATACTCGCCCACGTTCAATTTGTTTCAAGCCCTAACTCATGCTCAGTCACCTGGTCATGCTCATGTTTTAGGAAATTGACTTTCCGGTTAATTGAAAAATTTTCTAAGCAACTACGTCGGTAAGGATAGCAGCATCCTTCTTCTCCTCCTCCTCTTCCTCCCCTTCTCTCTCTCACTCTACTGTTCCCCAGAGCAAGTCTAGCACCTGGACACAAAAGCTCTAAAGAACAACTTGTGTGAGATGTCAAATGTGAAACACTTAAGATATTTTTCAAGAGCATCATTTATATCCAAGATTGAGCCACATCTCATAAAGCTGATTTGCAATTGTTTTCTGCAAACCACCCAAAAGTTTGCATTCTTTATTTGTCCCATTTCGCTGCCACTGATAGGCACTCTAACTTGAGAACTAAGAAAACAAATTTCAAATCCTGACAGTGAGCCAGGTGCTTAAGGTCCGAAGATGATCACTGGGGACTGAAGAACCTTTGAGTATTGGATCCTCTAGTCTTCTGAGTGAGTCCCTGAAGATAGTGAAGGGAGTCGGTCTTCCATTTAAAAACCATACTGAGGGCTGGGGAGATGGCTCAGTGGTTAAGGCACTTGCCTGCAAAGCCTAACAACCTGGGTTTGATTCCCCAGGACCCACGTAAGCCAGATGCACAAGGTAGCACATGCATCTGGTGTTCGTTTGCAGTGGCTGGAGGCCCTAGTGCACCCATTCTCTCCCTCTTCTCCCCCTTGCAAATAAATTTGAAAAAAAAATAAAACCTGCCACTTATTTAACACTTTACTAAAATCTTCACCACAATATTTTTTAGTATTTTAATAGAAACTATTAAAATTAAATCCTTTACCACTAAAATATGCCTACATATAATACAAAGGATGGAGTTATACACAAATCACTTAAAAACAGGCTCAGTTCTCAAAACCTCTGTTTCCCTTAATGAATGCTTAGTGACACGTTTGAAGCAGTGCAGCTCACCAAAAGCAAATGCAGGATAATGAATTCTCTTGAGCCCAGTTAGCGTTAAAAAGTGTCTGAGGTCATCACTAGCCCACAAACAACTTAAAATAGCCAATGAGCTCACTCATCTACAAGAAAAAAACATCTTCGTGCACAGTCATTTCACGATGCTCCACATTTGTGTCGTCTAGGCTTCCGAGTCTCCTGCATCTCATTGTTTGGTGTCTCCTCCAGGACAGAGCTCAGGACACTGCATGTCTAAAAGATACACAGGTAGTGCTGAACGCTTCACTGTATAATGTGCAAGTTATTGGGAAGCCCATATCCTTGGAAAACATAGTGCAGGCCAATGTCACAGTATCTTGACAGCTGATATACGTGAACCTTCTTCTCCAAAAGTTGGTATGAACTAAAAGAGTGAAGGTCAAGTTTACATTTAAAAAAAAAAAAATGGCTTGAGAGATGGCTCAGTGGTTCAGGTGCTTGCTTGCAAAGCCTAAGGACTGGAGTTTGATTCCCCAGCACCCACACAAAGCCAGATTCACAAAGTGGTACATGCATCTGGAGTTTGCAGCAGCTGGAGGCTCTGGTGTGCCCATTCTCTCTGTCTCTCTCTCTCTCTGTCTCTCTGTCTCTGTCTCTGTCTCTCTCTCTCTCTCTCTGTCTCTCTCTCTCTCTCTTTCTCTTTTCTTGCAAATAAGTAAAATAAAAGATAAACAAGGCTGGGAATGTGGAGCATGCCTTTAATTCCAACCGTTGGGAGGCAGAGAGAGGAGGATTGCCATGAGTTCAAGGCCAGCCTGAGACGACATAGTGAATTCCAGGCCATCGTATTGCGGTCTTCAGGATTGATTCTTTCTGTAGAACTAACACCATTGCTACCAACTTCAGCTAAGACTTCCAAAAGCTTGGCAAGGAAGGAGGATGCATGTTTGCCACAATGGAATTATAGCCCTCTTCACAACTAACATGAGAAACCATGAAGTGCTGATGAGCTGCAACCCTGTGAGTCAGGAAGGTTATCAACCAGGGTCAATAACAAGTGTAGTAGATAAATTCATAGCAATAGATTTCTGAGAAGGAGATAGGAAGTCCTTCACAGAACATTCTTGTTTCTTCTTTCTTCCTTTTTTAATTTTTTAATTTTTTAATTTATTTTTTAAAGATGCTTGGGTTTTATTTTTAATATTTTATTTTTATTTATTTAAGAAAGGGAAAGAGGCAGAGAGAGAATGGAAGCACCAGGGCTTCCAGCCACTGCAAACAAACTCCAGATGTATGCACCACCTTGTGCATCTGGCTCACGTGGGTCCTGGGGACTTGAACCAAGGTCCTTTAGCTTTGCAGGCAAGTAAAGTAAAACCAATGTTTTAAAATAGCTGTGGTATTTCACTCTGTCACTGTTTAACCTCTTAGGAAGGAAATTCTTTTTTTTTTTTTTTTCAAACAGCTTAAGATTTATCCCTTAAAGTAATTTCATTTGGGACAGAAGTCATGATACCATGTGTACTCAATTTTCCTGCATTTGACATAGTATTTCCACTACATTTTCTTCTCTGAGAAGAGATGTTCTCTGCACAATGACCCCTTCAGGGTCTTCAAAAGGCTCCTCCTTATTTTAAACAGCTCCATACTTTAAGTGATCAAGTCCAGTTTTGTGGGCTTTCCCCTCATTGGTTATTCAGACGGCTAGCATTATAAAGATTTGTCTCTTTCAACTTCAACAGTCTTCAAGGAGTAAAAGAAAAACTCAACAAGACAGACTTACTGGAGTGATTTCTGCTGCTCAGAGAGTTCTTGTCCTCATATCGGTTTAGAAAATAGGTATTGAAAGGTAGGCTGGAAAGATGGCTCAGCGGTTAAAGGCACTTGCCTGCAAACCCTACAGGTCTCAGTTCGATTCCCCAGTACCCTCATAAAGCCAGATGCACAAAAGTGACGTATGCGGCTGGAGTTCATCTGCAACCCTGATGCTCCTCCCTGCCTCTACCACCCTCTCAAATAAATAAATAAATAAATAAATAAATAAATAAATAAATAAATAAAATTTTCAATAAAAAGGCTATGGCATACTGACTAGGCCTTTTGTTTATCCAAACTCTGAAACCAAAGGGATGCACAGTCCTTTGTGGACTCCCTCTTTCTTGCCCTGCGGGCATACACAGTCCAGCAAAGGGACCAGCCATAGCCTCCTGAGGTTCCCTCAGCAGCTGAAAGCTCAGAGATTAGCTACCATCAGATAAACCATAGTCGCATTTCAGAGCCGAACAGAAGAGTGAGGAGATACTAGCCAATACAGAAATACGAAAGTTCTACACTGGAGCAGGCACCCAGCTAAGTGCTCATCTTGAAAACTCTAGCACAAATGTCTGGTTAATCTGGCAGGACACAAATCTACTGCCAGACTATCTCTACACTCTCTTGACTCACACTGAGATGGACAAACTCCTGTTGCATGTGATAGGTGTGTGTATTCTTGTAAAACATGGTAAATATGTTAGACTGCTTAGAAGATTATCAGAGGGCTGGAGAGATTGCTCAGGGGTTAAGGCACTTGCCTGCAAAGCCTAAGGACGTGGGTTCAATTCCCCAGTACCCAGGTAAACCAGATACACATGGTGGTGCATGCTTCTGGAGTTTTCTTGCAATGGCTGGAGGCCCTGGCATGCCCATTCTCTCTATCTCTTTCTCTCTTAAGAAAATAAATAAATAAAAGAGCATTAGGGAGATAAAGGAGAATGAGCTAAAATTATTTAATATCAGTGCCTCCTACATACATAATGATCATATTCACGCCATTGGTAACTGAGCAATGCCTGGTACACAGTGGACACTCGAGGACTATCTTTTTTTTTTTTTTTTTTGGTTTTTCAAGGTAGGGTCTCGCTCTAGCCCAGGCTGACCTGGAATTCACTATGGAGTCTCAGGGTGCACTTGAACTCACTGTGATCCTCCTACCTCTGCCTCTGGAATGCTGGGATGAAAGGCATGCACCACCACTCCTGGCTACAAGGACTATCTTTTTTTTTTTTTTTTTTAGCAATATATATTTTTTATTTATATTATTCTGATTTTACATTCATAGTATTTTCATAGTATTGGTTCCATTGTCCTCCTCCCCTTCCTCCCACTTTCAAAGGGGCCCTCATCAATGGGGAATGTGTATCATGCATTGTGAGTTTGCTCAAGAGTTCTTGTGGATAGGCCCCAGTCTCTGTGCATAATGCCCCAAGTTTTGCTTATCTCTTTTCAGGTGGACAACGAACCTGAAGGGAGGATCAGCTAACCACACCTCACCAGCTGAAACCATAGAACAACGCAGGGAAAGGGCAAGAATACAGCGCTCAAGGCGATCACAACACCAGAAAAAGGCTGAAGGAGATAAACACAGAGAACATCCAACTCCAATCATAAGCCAGATATCCAGAGACACAGAGGCTCCCAAAACCTCATCAAGGAAGCAGTACAAGGACTATCTTTAATTGTGGTAACTACTGTCAGTCAGGTTCCTGGAGGCATATCATGCATGCTGGAAATAAATTTCCTTTACACCAAACAAATCTCAAGAGAATGAGCACAAAAAAAAGAGAGAGAGAGAGAATGAGCACCAATCAATTTACCATTAATATTGTTAACAAACAAGCAAGCTACTTTACTGTGGGTGTATTTGGTGAATTCCATCTTGTTCCTTAAAGTGATGTAGGCCATTTTACCATTGCCTGAGGTGGCCATTATATTCATTCTTACACTGTGGATATCCTAACTAGAGTCACTTTGACACTATCTGGACATGTTTTGGTTGTGGGAGCCACATGGCAGAGATGTTGATAAATATCCTACAATATGCAAAATAGTTTCTCACAATAAAGTCACACCAGACTCCCAAATTCTGATCTACCGAGGAATCCTGAGTTAGGGCAAATTATCCTTTTTTGTTCAAGAAAGAGGAAAGTAGAAGAATAAAAAGAATTAATCTTGGGCTGGAGAGATGGCTTAGTAGTTAAAGTATTTGCCTGCGAAGCCTAAGGACCCTGGTTCGATTCTCCAGGTCCCACGTAAGCCAGGTGGACAAGGGGGCGCATGCATCTGGACTTCATTTGCAGTGGCGAGAGGCCCTGGTGTGCCCATTCTTACTCTCCCTCTCTCTGTCTCTAATAAATAAATAAATAAATAAATAAATAAAAATTAGAATTTACATAAGGTATCTGAATAGATTAATAAATAATAGCTGTTTTTACTATTATGGAGTGCTCATTAACTGTTTTAAGAATGATATGTCTGTCGGGCTTGTTAGCGCCTGCCTTTAATCCCAGCACTTGGATGGCAGAGGTTAGAAGGATGGCTGTGAGTTCAAGGCCAGCCTGAGATAGCATAGTGAATTCCAGGTCAGCATGGGCTGGAGCAAGACTCTACCTCCACCCCACCCTGCAAAAAAAAAAAAAAAAAAAGAATAACATGTCTGACAAGGTTTGGAAACTTAAACACTAAACACAACACTCAAACATTTTAAAGTGGTTGGGGCTGGGGAGATGGCTCAGCAGTTACATTACTTGCCTGCAAAATACTAATGACCCTGGTTCAATTCCCCAGTGTCCACATAAATCCAGAGGTAAAGAATGGTGTATGCATGCAGAGTTTGTGTGCAGTGGCTAGAGGTCCTGACATGGCCATATTCTCTTTTTCTTTCTCTCTTTCTCTCTTTCTTTCTTCCTTTCTTTCTCTTTCTTTCTTTCTCTCTCCTCGCAAATAAATAAATAAATAAAAATATTTAATAAAAACAAAAAATTTTAAAGTGGAAAAATAGTAAATACTAAAATATTTCATTCTATACAGGAAAAATGATATTCAGAGAGATTGGCTTGCCCAATATTACATAGCCAGTGAGTGGCTAGCTGCTCTCATACACTTATTCAACAATACCCTTTACTGCCATTTTATTGCTGACACGTGTATAGGAGGGCCTTCTGTATTTCTAAACCACATCTTTGCTTATGAATGTGCCAGCAGTAATTTAAGTATGTTTGAATATGACACTATTATCCCTGCTAAAATGTTGTGAGTATTAGACTACGAAATAACTATGATTCAGGCCGGGCATGGTGGCACATGCCTTTAATGCCAGCACTTGGGAGGCAAAGGTAGGAGGATCGCTGTGAGCTCAAGGCTAGTTTGGGAGGACAGAGATAGTTCCAGGTCATCCTGGGCATGAGTGAGACCCTACCATGAAAAAACAAACCACAAAAAAAACAGAAATAAATAAATAATAACTATGATTCATTCATATATGCATCCACCTTAAAGTTTTTGTGACCTGTGAGTTCATGGGGGGGTGAATACTACTCATTGTTTCTATGTCACTCTAAAAAATTCTATTACTAACACAATAGTTTACTTTATCAATCTATATTTTATAAAAGTCAACATTAAAAATTAATCGTTTCTGCTTTAAGTATTTATATGAGGAACTTACTTTAGGAAAGGTCTTTAAAAAAACACACTGAAGTTGACACATGAACAAATAGGAAAATTATTTACTTCATGCATAAGCTAAAAAAAGAAATTAAGGCAGCATTATATCTCTGTGTATAGCAAAGTTCTTTTTTTTTTAATTCATAATGCTTAATAAAGGAAGAATTCTCTTTATTCTGAAGTGAACCTAACTGTTCTTACATTTCTGTAACCATAAGGTACATTTAAAATATTCACCTCCTGAAGAGAAAGATGCTCAAGTCAGCATTAGAAAGGTCCTGGTCCTAGTGTTCAGAAGTAAGGAAAATCCTGACACAGCTAAAGGGAAATATAATGCATCCATTAAAAATGATGCTAAAGGAATTTTCACTAAATGCAAAATGGTAAAAGTTTGTTAAGTTTTAAAGCATGATTTAGACCTGTATTCAAGTAAATCTCAAGTATGACTTTTAACGTATAACTATAAAATTTATAATAATTTTTTAAACATTAATAGTGGTTAATTTTGTGATGTTATATTAACTGATTGATTTTTAAGTGTTTTCTTATGGTTGTCTATTTTTATCAGGCTTATTTTAGAATCAGAAATCAGAACGTCATTTTTTTTTCTCTTTTTCCATTTTAATTTTTAAAGACTATAATTAACTTGAATCAAAAGTTTATTAACTTCGCCAGGCATGGTGGCACACACCTTTAATCCCAGCACTCGGGAGGCAGAGGTAGAAGGATCACCATGAATTCAAGGCCACCCTGAGACTACATAGTGAATTCCAGGTCAGCCTGGACTAGAGTGAAACCCTACCCCAAAAAATAAAAATAAAAATAAATAATAAAAGCCAAGATAAAGGGGCTGGGGAAATGGCTTAGTGGTTAAGGCGTTTGCCTGCAAAGCCTAAGGACTCAGGTTCAATTCCCTAGGAACCACACAAGTCATATGCTCAAGGGGGCACATGCATCTGGAGTTCATTTGCAGTGTCTAGAGGCCCTGGCATGCCCATTCTCTCTGTCTCTCTATCTGCCTCTCCCTCTTCCTCTCTCTCTCTCTCAAATAAGTAAATAAAATATCATTTGCCTTTAAAAAAAAATTTTTAAGCCAAGATAAGGCTGGGCGTGGTGGCGCTCGCCTTTAATGCTAGCCCTTGGGAGGCAGAGGTAGGAGGATCACCGTGAATTCGAGGCCACCCTGAGACTACATGGTGAATTCCAGGTCAGCCTGGACTAGAGTGAAACCCTACCTCAAAAAACAAAAACAAAAACAAAACAAAACAAAAGCCAAGCTAGTTCTACACCGCTCACTGTCTTCTGTATGAAAATTGGTCAGGAAGACAGACTGTAGATCATATGCTGCCACTGCGAACAGGTAACTGCCACAGCAACTCACTCACTTCGGTAGGGCATGCGCGGCTCCAGCTCTCAAAGCAACTTCAGCCTCATAAATAAGTTGGTGACACAATTTAAATCCCACTACCATGAGCTTAGAAAATGAAAATCAGAGGACAGAAAAACTGGTTCATCAGATTTTCAATTCCAAGGTAAGAACCCATTTCAGAATTCCTCTGTTGCCGCCCAAAACCTTTTTAACATGTCCCATGTTCTTCTGCTTCTTCTTTTTTTTTTTTTTTCTGATTTTTCGAGTTAGATGGGGGGGGGGGGAGACAAGCCCTCCCTTTTCTCTTACCAAACACTTAATTCTGTTGTTAAATGGAATCTGTCATCAGGAACCAAATGACATGAAGCTAGGCTGTATTTTGACTGCTTTTAAATGTTGTGTCTTAAATGAGTGGCATTTGCTGCCAGTTCAGCGGGAACACAGGTATTAGAAGCAGAAGTCAAAGGAATTATCTTCCCTGTCATCCTTCCAAAGTAAGCCAGGCCTGCCTGCCAAAGGCCAAAGAGCGAGCTGAGGATCCTCCCTAAACCTCACTCTCAGATTTACCACAGGCCAGATTCACAGGGTGAGCATGGTACACACAGGCTCTGCCCTCCTGCCTGCCAAGCACAGTCTCCCCAGGGTCTGATTCAACAAACAGTTCTGAAGTGAGGCCTCAGAATTTGCATTTCTTTTTTTTTTAATTGTTTTTATTTTTGATTAGCATACGAAGAATTAGGTTTCACTGTATCAAGCTCTAGTAAAACGGATGTTCCTGATCCAGAAAGCACACTTTTTAAAACACCTATACATCTCAAATCAACTGTCATGCTTTAAGTATAATGATCCCCAAGCTGGAGAGATGGCTCAGTAGTTAAAGGGCTTGCCTGCAAAGTCAAAGGACCCAGGTTCGATTCCCCAGATGCACGAAGTGGCACAAGCATCTGGAGTTCATTTGCAGTGGCTAGACGCCTTGGAGTGCACATGCTCGCTCGCTCTCCCTCTCTCTGCTTGCAAATAAATAAAAATAAATTATATATATATATATATATATATATATATATATATATATATATTTTTTTTTTTTTAAGAAAAAAAGAGTAACGAGAAATAATTTAAAAAAAGCATTCGGGAGGGAAAGGTAGGAGGACTGCTGTGAGTTCAAGGCCACTCTGAGACTACATAGTGAATTCCAGGTCAGCCTGAGCTAGAGCGAGACCCTACCTCAAAAAAAAAAAAGATAGAAAGAAAAAAGAAAAAAGACAGAGAGAGAAATGATCCCTGTGTTTTTGCACAGGGACGAAGTTTAGGAGATCCAGCTTGGAGGAGGAGGTGCTCCAGTCCAGCCCCGCTTGCTATTCTCCCCCTCCCCTTCCCTCTCTCCTTCCCCACTGCCTGCTGGTGATCAGATATGAAGGTTTTCCGCTCCTACCATGTTCTCCTCACCATGATGGGCTCTACACTCTGGAACCATAAACCGAAATAAACTAGTTCCTTCCCTTCGTTGTTTCTGATTGGGTAACTGACACAAAAGTCTTACCTTTTAAGTTATAAGCATATTTTCCTCATAATTTAATTATCATTCAATCCTGCTTTTGTGCAGCCAATCATTTCTAGCCATTCTTATTTAAATGATCGGTGAAATTGCTTTTTATACAGCAGAAATAGGGCGGATATTTTTTTAAATTTTTAAAAATTATTTTATTTAATTTTGGAGAGAGACACAGAAAGAGAGAGAGACAGAGAGGGAGAGGGAGACAGATAGAGAATGGGCGCGCCAGCAGCCTCTCAGCAGCTGTGAACGAAATCCAGATGTGTGGGCCCCCTTGTGGGCAAGTGCAGCATTGTGCCTTTGCATCACTTTGCATCTGGCTAAACGTGGGACCTGGAGATTGGAACCGGGTTCTTAGGCTTAGCAGGCAGGCGCCTTAACCACTAAGCAATGTCTCCAGCCCAGGGCAGATATTTTTTACATAAGTAACCATAAAATTTATATATATATATGCACATGAGTGTTTCGTGGAGGGGAGGGGAGCCAGGGTTTCTTGTCACTGCAAATAAATGTCTATGCTTGTGACATTTTTTTGCGTTTGTTTTACAGGGTTGGTTTGGGAATTTAATCCAGGTCTAGCAGTCTTTGCAAGCAACTGCCTTTAACCTCTGAGCCATCTTCCCAACTCCATAAAAATGTTTTTAAAAAGCAAAAGATGCTGGGTGTGGTGGCACATGCCTTTAATCCCAGCACTCGGGAGGCAGAGGTAGGAAAATTGCCATAACTTCAAGACCACCATGAGACTGTAGAGTGAGTTCCAGGTCAGCCTGGGCTAGAGTGAAACCCTACCTGGAAAAAACAAAAAGGAGAAAAATATAGTAAAAAGGTGGCAAGTTCCTTATAACTAAATTGGAAATCATTCAGTCGCCGAAAGGTTATATGGAGTTGAAAATCAAATGTTATAACAATGAGAGAGATCAAATATTTTCTAAAGAGCGTTCACAGATCATTACCTTGGGCTACAAATATGAATATAATAAGCATATTAAATTCAAATTCAGCCGGGCGTGGTGACTCAAGCCTTTAATCCCAGCACTCGAGAGGCAGAGATAGGAGGATCGCCTTGAGTTTGAGGCCACCCTGAGACTCCATAGTGAATTCCAGGTCAGCCTGAGCTAGAGTGAGACCCTACCTCGAAAAACCAAAAAAAAAAAAAAAAAAAAAAAAAAAGATTCAGATTCTGAAGACTGCTGACCTTTAAAGTATATCACATTCCTAGAAAGATGAGGAAGACGGACAAGCATGTACATCACTGATCTTGGATGCAATACAGAAAGGGCCTATCAGTGTACACTGGGTGAAAACTTAAATTTCTAAGACCTCAAGGTTTATTTCTGGAAGCCACTGGATGTCTTAAAATGTTATAAATGTTACATAGATAAGTATTATTTCTCCGTGACTAAAAATTACTTCAGCACATGGCAATGTCATATAAACATAGACTTCTTATATGCCAATTACTTAAGTTGCATCAACATATATGTTTAAATTAGCCTGAGGTCTGTAAGCTAAGTATGACTAAGGATAGTTTATAAGCACCCGTGTGGGACAGATGGAACCACAAACAACACTACAGAGAAGTCAGCAAGAATGTTACAGCGGCAGTGTCAAGCACTTCCTTTGGCCTTTGGTGACAGAGCAAAGTCATGTCTCCACTTGTAATTTTAATTTTATTTATTTATTTATTTATTTATTTATTTATTGGTTTTCCGAGATAGGGTCTTACTCTAGCCCAGGCTGACCTGGAATTCACTATGTAGTCTCAGACTGGCCTCCAACTCACAGTGATCCTCCTACCTCTGCCTCCTGAGTGCTGGGATTAAAGGCATGTGCCACCACACCCAGCTTCCACTTGTAATTTATTGTGACCCCTTTTCACTGTCTGTGATTCATATGTCTAATATTTATTCCAATACAAATTAAATTGTTCTTCCTTCGTCCATATTGTTATATCTACCATGTTATTAACAGATTAAGCAGATTTAAAACCTCTTTGTTGCACAAGTACATTTACAGTTGGAATGTTCTTTCAGCCTAATTGTCTGCCTTCTGTTAGACTGACGTGACTCTGGATGCTTCTGTTGTCCTTGCCCCATTACAGATAATAGAAACATATTGGATATTAAAAAGAAGAAGGAGGAGGAGGAGGAAGAGGGGGAGGTGGAGGAGGGGGAGGTGGAGGAAGAGAAGGAGAAGAAGAAGCCCCCAAGAGAGATGGCTTAGAAGATAAAGGTGCTTTCTTGCAAAACCTGAAGGCCAGGGTTTGATTCCCCAGTACCCACATAAGCATGGTGCACAAAGTGGCACATGCATCTGGAGTTCATTTGCATGGCAGGAGGCACTGGTGCACCTATTCCCTCCTCTCTCTAATAAATAAAATTCCAGGTCAGCCTGGACTAGAGTGAAACCCTACCTCGAAAAACCAAATATATATATATATTAAGCAGGCAGAAGAGATTGCTTAGTAGTTAAGGTATTTGCCTGCAAAGCCAAAGGACCTCAGTTCAATTCCCCAGGACCCATGAAAGCCAGATGCTCAAGGGGGTGCATGAATCTGGAGTTCATTTGCAGTGGCTGGAGGCCCTGGCACACCCATTCTCTCGATCTCTCTCTGTCTTTTTCTATCTCGCTCCCTCAAATAAATAAATAAATAATAAAAATAAATTTTTAAAGCCAGGCGTGGTAGAGTACCCCTTTAATCCCAGCACTTGGGAGGCAGAGGTAGGAGGATCGCCATGAGCTCAAGACCACCCTGAGACTACATAGTGGATTCTAGGTCAGCCTGGGCTAGAGTGAGACCCTACCATTAAAAATCAAAAAGATTAAAAAATAAAATAAAATAAGAAACCAGTCATCTTCAGAAGATTTATAAAATGTAATCATGAGAGCAAAATGCCAGAAATTTACTACATACAATCCACCCACACATCCACTGTGAGTAAATACTAATATTCTAATGAACAATATTCAAATGGCAGCAAATGCATCTGTAGTTAGCAAGACAGAATAAAACTGCAAGCAGACTTACAGCTGGCCATTTATCATATTATCACATTTATCACAGTATTTATACTCTCCAAGCCTCAGACTCCTAGTTTGTAGAATGGAAATAGTACCACTTATCCCACAAAGCTCTTTAAGGAGGTTTACAAAGTCATGCGTTGTTTTGGCACACTGCTCTGATGCCAATAACCCATTCGTTCCACTAACATTTGCCGTGCGCCTTCTGTATGCCAGGGGTTGTGATAGAAACAGGAAATAAACCAAGGACCCCAACAGACAAAAATCTCGGCCTTTTGGGAACTTTCTTTCTTGGGCTCATTTACTTGACCTTGCCATAGACACAGTACTGTATACTTTTATGATAAATAAAAGAGAAGTACGGGGCTGGAAAGATGGCTCAGTAGTTAAAGGCACTTGCTTGCCAAGCCTGACAGCTGGGGTTCAATGTCCCAGTATCTATGTAAAGCCATATGCACATAGTAGTGTATGCATCTGTTGTTCCTTTGCAATGGCAGGAGGCTCTGGTGCACCCATTTATTATCTCTCTCTCTCTCTCCTTGAAAATCAAAACTAATTATTTACACCTAAACCAAGCAAAAAAGATAAAATTCGAGTCTGGAAAGATGGCTCCGTGGTTAAAAGTGTTTGCTATGCAAGCTTAATTACCAGAGTTCAAATTCCCAAAACCCCAGTAAAGGTGGGCCTTTGGTAATCCCAATGGGTCTACAGCAGTGGGAGGTAGAGACAATGAAATCTCATAGATGGAAGGCCGGCTGGCTAGCCTGATGTTCACAGCAACAAAAACAAGAAAGACCCCATCTGAAATGAGGTGGAAGGCGAGAACCAACACTCTGAGATTGTCCTCTGGCCTCCACACTTGTGCAGGGGCACCCACGTGCCCAAACATACAGAGAGAGAGAGAGAGAGAGAGAAAATTAATCACTCAGTGCCAGAATATATAGAAACAGAAAGTCCCAGGAGGAAACATTGCATGCAGTCAAGAAAGAAAGGCTTCCCAGAAGCCAGGCGTGGTGGCGCATGCCTTTAATCCCAGCACTCGGGAGGCAGAGGTAGGAGGATCGCCGAGAGTTTGACGCTACCCTGAGACTACATAGTTAATTTCAGGTCAGCCTGGACCAGAGTGAGACCCTACCTTGCAAAACCAAAAAAGAAAGAAAGAAAGAAGAAAGAAAGAAAGAAAGAAAGGAAAGGAAAGGAAAGGAAAGGAAAGGAAAGGAAAGGAAAGGAAAGAAAAGAAAAGAAAAGAAAAGAAAAGAAAAGAAAAGAAAAGAAAAGAAAAAAGAAAAGAAAGGCTTCCCAAAAGAGAGAGCATTTACAGAGAGGGTTGCCAGACGTTTAAATCCTGATAGGAGAGATCTGTAGAGTTTAGTAAAGTCATCTGAAAAGAAGAAAGGAGGGGCTGGGGAAATGGTTTAGAGGTTAAGGCATTTGCCTGCGAAGCCTAAGGACCCCGGTTCAATTCCCCAGAACCCACATAAGACAGATGCCCAAGGGGTCACATGCATCTGGAGTTCATTTGCAGTGGCTGGAGGCCCTGGCGTGCCCATTCTCTCTTTCTCTCTGCCTCTTCCTCTCTCTCAAATAAAATAAAATAAAATATTAACAAAAAGAAAAAGAAAGGAGGCTGAAAACTGTGGTCATTTGGTAACTCCGAGAAGTTAGATACAGCTAAGATCTTCAAGGGCTAATTAAGGATTGATGGGCAAAGGACATGGAAATCTGCACTGGGACCACATTCAAGGCCTTAACTGTTATGATGGAGAATTCATGATTAGTTTGGAAGAAATGGGAAATCAATAAAGATTTTGGGGAGACTGTGGTATGATACTGAAATTTAGATTGCTTTGCCAGAAGTGTGAAACATGTTGGAATGGAGGGAACAGGAAGGGAGAATTATCTGGAAAAACAGTAATGCACTTCAGAATACTTTACCAATAACCTAACAATGGAGGGGGACTGGCAGACACTCCCAAAGACGTTTCTGAGGGCATCTCTGTGTCGAGGGCAGCAGCAAGGGGAAATTTCCCAACTCACCTTGAGCCCGATCCCAGGTTCCCTGCCTGGCCTTTGATGTCTTGTCCTGCCTGTTCTCCCATCTTCTGCCTGTTACTGATACTACAACCTTAAACCAACGATTTTCATCCACACATTCATATCCTCCTCCCTTAATCTATCCATCCTGACCATGACCCCATGAAGCTGCCAAAACAATGTATGTCAACCTGGGCATCAGGGTCAACACACTGCATCAAACCTGGAAGAAGAAAGCCAGTCTGAGACTCAAAGTTACCTCACCCCAACGAAAGCATTTCAGCCTTGCCTTAGGGGGTTTAAAGGCATAATAATGTTTGGAATTCAGGCATTCTTCTATGTAGGTAAAGTAAAAATATTAGTTTCTTAACTAAAGAACATCACAGATAAGTGGAATCTTTGTGATACCAAATGTATGACAAGGGTTGGAGAGATGGCTTAGTGGCCTAGACCTGCAAAACCTAAAGAGCCAGGTAATTCCCCAGAACCACGTAAGGCAGATGCACATGGTGGTGTAAGCATCTAGAGTTCATTTGCAGTGGCTCAAGGCCCTGGCATGCCCATTCTCTCCCTCCCTCTCTTGCTCTCTCTTTCTCTCTGTGTAATAAAAAACATTTTTAAAAACGTGACAATGCCCAAAAGGTTTCAATGTCACCTCCTACATATATTTATAGTCTAGTCAAGGAAAATGGGAGGTTGTGAAATCATGCTGGGGAATCGTGAGCAACACAAACTGACAAAAAAAAAAAAAAAAGATTTCACAACGTTTGGCACAGTTCAAAACTCGTTTGCACTTTCTTTCTTGTAGCCAAGAAAATTGCAATTTCTCTTACCTACTCTACACAAAGTGAGAAGCTTGAAAACTTGGAAGGATGCGGTTGGATCCATCCTCCCCAACAAAAAGGCCTTACATTGAGTAAGTAGATTAGAAAGATAAACTAAGCAGCATTTAATTACAGCCCATTAGCATCAGATCTTGGCAGATGTGACCTACAGGAAATGAAAGGGAGGTGAGCCTAGAGTCAGCCACTGTTATCTCAAGAACAGGGAGGAACAGAAGAGATTATGTGAGCACCATTCAGTTCCAAGATGTGATTTCCCCGTAAGTCCCCAGAGCTCACCAGCAAACATAGTTTGGAAACAATGATACTTGGCTTGGAATTATGTGTAATAAGGGAGAGATGATAATACACCCATGTGTTCTGCAGCAAGTTTTTTTTTTTAATTTAAAAAAATTTTTTTTCTTTTTTGGAGAGAGACAGAGAGAGAGAGGGAGAGGGAGACAGAGATGGGCGTGCCAGCAGCCTCTCAGCTGCTGCAAACGAAATCCAGATGTGTGCGCCCCCTTGTGATCAAGTGCGGTATTGTGCCTTTGCGTCACTTTGCATCTGGCTAAACGTGGGACCTGGAGATTGGAACCTTTGGAGATTGGAACCAGCGTTCTTAGGCTTAGGAGGCAGGCACCTTAACTGCTAAGCCATCTCTCCAGCCCAAGTTGTTTGTTTTTTTTTTTAATCAGGAAAGTGACTATTTTGTTCTGATAACTGAAATGTATTTACCAGAGAAAAATTTTAACATACAAATTAATACCACAATACTAATAGAAATAACATAAGAACCACTAGATCTGCTTTATTTCTCACCTACAAAATAGGTCAACTTTTTTTTGCCAGACTAAGCTATCATTTTGAAACTTTATTTTTACTTTTCCTATCAGCTGTACTGCTCAACATCATCTTCCAATGACCCACATATTTCTGTTTGCTTGCCCATGTTGTGTCTATGATATGTTACATATTACTACACTGAAATTATTGATTAGTGGAAGGTTTACAATTATTTCTCCACCTCCAACTTCAGAAAATGCAGGTATAATTTCCTTTGTGAAGTGTCTTATTTATGAATATTTTTCCTTGGAGATCATTTTTATAGAGTTGTTAACTTATCTCTGTTTTTTTTAATTTTTATTTATTTACTTTATTTTGAGAAAGAAAGAGAGAGAGAGTCAGATAGAGAGAATGGGCGAGCCAGGACCTTCAGCTGCTGCAAACAAACTCCAGACGCATGAGCCACCTGCATCTGGCTTACGTGGGTACTGGGAAATTGAACCTGGGTCCTTTGGCTTTGCAGGCAAGCGTCTTATTCACTAAGCCATCTCTCCAGCCCATCTCTGTCTTAATCTATGTGAGTTGCTATAGCAAATTAGCCTAAGCTATGTGGCTTATTTAAAAGCACAGATTTGAACTGGAGAGATGGCTCAGTACTTAAGGTGCTTGCCTGCAAAGCCTAACCACCCAGATTCAATTCCCCAGTACACAAATAAAGCCAGAAGCACAAAGTGGCCCTTGCACTTGGAGTTTCTTTGCAATGGAGGATCAGTAACTAAAAGGAAGCACCACCATCCCAATGACAGCAATATTACAAACTCACTACTTTAATGATGCTCCTTGGAAAGGGTATGCTGGTATGAACAATACAGTGCCTAGAAGCTGTTGCTTTATTTTGCTTATGGTATTTTGTATAGATATATTTTTTGAAATAGTTATTTTGTGGTAAGAAAAGTAATAGTTTGCATAGAAAATTTGGGAATATTGAGAAAAATATTTATAAAACAAGACTACAACTCTACTCCCTAGAAATGTATTTATGTGTGTGTGTTTCAGTATAGGTTATAATAGTAAACATACTCACTGACACCAAAAGAACTTATGAGCATACAAGAACAGCCTTGTTCAACACTGTCCAAAGCTTTTATTTAGAACAATGCTTGATGTGTGGTAATTATTCGATATTTAGTGAGTAAATAAATTTTGTCTACAGTGATCTCATATTCTATGCATTCAATATACTATCAAATATTGCTTGGGGAGGCTGAAGAAATGGCTTGAAGTGGTTGAAGGCACTTGCTTGCAAAACCTGCTGGCCTGGGTTCAATTCCCCAGTACTCATGTAAAGTCAGAAGATCAAAGTAGTGCGTGCATCTGGAGTTTGTTTACCAAGAGTAGTATGGCATGTTTTTAATCCCAGCACTCAGGAGGCAGAGGTAGGAGGATGACAGTGAGTTCATGGCCAGCCTGAGACTGCACAGTGAGTTCCACATCAGCCTGGGCTAGAGTGAGACTCTACCTCAGAAAGAAAACCATATATATATAGAATATATATAAAACAAAACAAAGCCATATATATAGAATATATATAGAAAATTAATATATGTTGCTTTTCTACTCAAGTTTATTCACATGCATATTTTCTATCATAAATCTTTTAAAAAATATTTTAGCAACTGAGTTTTATCAAGATCAACAGAGGGACAGATTGAATACGTTATTGAAACATTTTGCCAATGAACTAATTCCAGGTTTTTTTTTCCCCATCATAGGTAGCGACATAATGAACCTATTTATACATCTTCATACAGAATGCACAGGTTTCCTTGGTATATGTTTCTAGGCCCAAAATTACTGTGTCAAGGCCTTTGAACAGTCATAAGATTCACCATGTATAATTATGTTATTGTCTCAAATAGCTATAGTAACACACCGAATAATAATATATCCTTCACTGAGCACCTGGAAAGGTCGGTTCCATGAAGGCCACAGCTCATTTGCAAAATTAGCGTGAAGACTTCTTCCCCTACAAGTCAATGGATAGCATTGCTTCTAAGGCTAAAATAGTTTCTGAAATGCAACAAACCCACACAAGATGAGAGTGAGCAAATAATATTTTCAGGAACATACAACAGGGCTCTGCCACGTGACAAGGAAAGCTCTCTTCATGACTAGAACTAGTAACCAGGTGAGTGAGAATGCACCCAGCACACAAAGCATTGCTGCTGTACAGTTAATAAATATGTTCTCCTTCGCTCAAACGCCGGCAACCAATTATTAAGTTTATTCTTGTTAATGCAGTTTTGAAAGTCCTCAAATGACTTAGGAGAGCAATTTGCTTTAAAAATTGTTTCATTGAAAAGAAAATTTCCACTCTAGTAAGATCATAAGCAGACATGGAATTGAGTCGCATTTAGGTGCACATTTTTTAACTCTTTTTAAAATTGATTCTAAAAAGTACATTTGTCCAACAGATGAATCATTGCCCTATAATAAATTATAGTCAAATGTTGAGCATTTCTCTTCATTTGACTGACATCAACAAAATAAATGACATTCTATTCAGCTATCTGGTCACTAAGTATGAGAAGTATTCAGCTTCTGTTATGTCAAGGTCAAACATTCCTCACATCCTGTTTCAGACCGCTTAAGTTCTTCTTCTTTTTTTTTTCACACACATTTAACAAATTTTAACAGTTCTCATGTTATTTTTAAACACTGAAACTGATTGTTGCTAACTTGTTTTTCAACACAGTTTAGTCTCACTTTGAGAGAAGCAAGTCATCTCAAAGCAGGCATTTAAGATACATCCAGTAAACTGGAGTCCAGGCTCAAGCTACAATAATCAGAAATTACATCTCCGCTCTTATGACGTCAAAAAAACCCGATTTTCTTTTTTCCTTTGAGGGCGGTAGTCGCAACACATGTGTAGCTAAGGAGATACCCTAACACTGGTGATAAGGATCTCCCCTTATCCTTGGGGTATCTTGCAAGATTAATTGGAGTCAGGCTAGCTCTGAGCCCATGGAACTCCCTTCCTTACAAATGGCTATCCTGAAAAGAAGCCAGAAGAAACTTCAGCCTTTCTGTTATTCTAAGAACCTGAGCTAGCATGTTCTGACGAGTCGGAACAGTGCTTTACATTCTTCCTAAAGGCACATGGCCCCAAGTCACCGGTCAAAAGTTCCAGATTGGGGGATTCACTAAGTACCCCTCCTCTCTCTACTACACACATGCCGAGCTATTACGTGTTCAAACAGCAGCTAAATTTTTCAAAGTTAGTATTTGCAGGAAGAAGGCGATCTCTCTCTCTCTTTTTCTCTCTCTCTTTTGAAACATTCCCTTCAAAACTATTTCACACCAAGTTCCAATGGAAAGACACCTTTTTTCCCCTTTCTTTCTCTCTTTTTCTTTCTTTCTTTCTCTCTCTCTCTCTCTCTCTTTCTTTCTTTCTAAGAAATCAAACCCGTGGCTTTTACACTGGATGAAAATAGCCACACGTTCCCTCTTCATCGTCCCAGGGGAGAGGTGCAGACAGACAAAGCTGTTCAAAAATCACTGGGTTTCACGACGGAATGACCAACGTGGCGTGTGTGTGTGTACCTGTGTGTGTGTGCATGTGCGTGTGTGCAAGCACGAGTTTCACAAAAACCAGCTTTCAGACCACTCATGTCCCCCCGTAGAAACCAAGGTAACTGACGGGGTGTGATGGTTCGAGTCCCATGCTAGCCCCGGCGTGCAGGGAGCGGTTCCGAGCGCGTCGGGGGCTCGAGCTGAGGCCGATCCCCCCCCTTACCTGTCCCTCCCGGGGCGCCCATCACAGCCCGCCGGCCACCGGCCCCAGGATCCCAGCGGGGATCCCCACGCGCATCCCAGGCGGAGGGTCCAGGTCCGCTCCCCAACCAGCCATTGGTCTTGGAGAAAAACAGAAAGCAAACAGAACAAAATAAAAACCACCCCACTTCTCAGTTCCCAAACTCAGCTGCCACAGCCCAGGAGAAACCCAGACCTATTTCTCCCAGGCACCCCCCTCTCCCTCCTCCCCCCCTCCTCCTCCTTCTTCCTCTCTCCCTCCTCC
>PVKW010035831.1:0-21509 GCA_004027895.1 Orientallactaga bullata | reverse complement strand
AAAAAAAGAAAACTAAGTAGCAGAAGCCAATAAGCTAGAAAGGGGATATAAAGGGAACAGAAAGGGAGGGTGGGCCGGGCCAGGCATAGTGGTGCACGCCTGTAATCCCAGCACTCGGGAGGCAGAGGTAGGAGGATCACCGTGAGTTCGAGGCCACCCTGAGACTACATAGTTAATTCTAGGTCAGCCTGGGCCAGAGTGAGACCCTACCTCGAAAAAAAAAAAGGGAGGAGGGGACGTAATAGGATGGTATTGTATATAAGTAAGTAGAAGAACAGATTAATGGAGGTGAAAAGGCCTAAGTGAGGTCAGGGGAAGGGATTGTGTAAAGGAAAGGTGGACGGAGAGTTAATCAAAATCTAAGAGGATATATAAGTGATATGGAAACCTACTTTTCTGGACAATGGAACACTCAGAAGCAATAGATTATTATTAGAAAATTCTTAGTGCCAGGGAGGTCCCTGATACCCCCAAAACATTACAGGTCATTGCCGAGGCCCTTGGTTTCCCACCAGGAATAGATGGTAAGACCCTAATGCTGAAGTCTCCACATACTTGGGCTGCAAGGTCAATGAGAAATTCTGTTGGAGCTGAGCTAAAAGACTCCTCCATGTGGACCAGCTGACAGAAAGCTGGAAAAAGCTACGCTACATGCAGTTCAATGGGAGAGAGAGAAATCACCAGTGAAGATACTCAGCAGTGGACATGCAAACCTTAAATTTGGCCAGCCAGGCCAAATGAGCCTACAGGTGCAATAGTGGCATGTCTGTTATGGGGGAAACCAACCACTCTCTAATTGGACTGGATTGGGAGGGAATACATCCCTGATCCTGAAAGCCTACACGAGGAGTAGTCATGCCCTAGGGGTGTAATTTCTGCTGGTGTCATGCTAAATGTATACACTATGCTCACCAAACTGCCCAGTAACCACTTCTCTTTATGTTCACACCCATATATTAATGCTACTCTCACTTTTGGTCAGAGAAGCTTCTCTTTTCAGATGGTGGTGACCTTGGGATGACTCAGAAGGCACCATGGTGCTGAGAACAAGAGACAAAGGAGTGCTCAGCACTGAAATATGTCTAAAACACCTTCCAAGGCTTAGGATCCATTGTGGAAGAGGGGGCGGAAAGAATGTACGAGCCAAAGGAAGGGTAGGACTACTTACAATTTGCTCCTCCAGACACAAAATGGCGTGGATATCAATGACCTCGCAATGCCTGACACTACCTATACAAGACCATCATACTAGGAAGAAAAGATGATGACATCAAAATAAAACAGAGACTAACTGAGAGGGGATATGATGGAGAGTTTCAAAGGGGAAAGTGGGGGAAGAGAGGGAAGTACCATGGGATATTGTCTACAATTATGAAAGTTGTCAATTAAAAAAAAAAAACTAAATCAGGGCTGGAGAGATGGCTTAGCAGTTAAGGAGCTGGCCTGCAAAGCCAAAGGGCCCAGGTTTGACTCCCTAGGACCCATGTAAGCCAGATGCACAATGTGGTGCATGCATCTGAAGTTTGTTTGCAGTGGCTGGAGGCCCTGGTACACCCATTTTCTCTCTCCCTTTCAAATAAATAAAAATTTTGGTTAGGCTTTTGTTTGTTTTTTTAAGTTTTTATTTGTATTTATTTACTTATTAGAGACAGAGAAGCAGGGGAAAGAATGGGTGTGCCAGGGCCTCTAGCTACTGCAAATGACTCCAGATGCATGCACCACCTTATGCATCTGGCTTACATGGGTACTGGGAATCAAGCCTCAAACCAGGGTCCCTTAGGCTTCACAGGCAAGCACTTAGCTGCTAAGCCATCTCTCCAGCCCCTTGGTTTGTTTGTTTTGATTTTTTGAGGTAGGGTCTGGCTCTAGCCCAGGCTGACCTGGAATTTACTATGTAGTCTCAGGGTGGCCTTGAACTCACAGCACCCCTCCTACCTTTGCCTCTGAGTGCTAGGATTAAAGGCATGTGCTACCATGCCCAACTTGGTTAGGGTTTTTTGTTTGTTTGTTTCACAGCAATGAGAAAAGTAATTAAAGTATTCTGGGGCTGAAGAAATGGCTTAACAGTTAAGGTGCTTGCCTGCCAAGCCAAAGGACCCAGGTTCGATTTCCCAGTACCCATGTAATCCAGATGTACAAGGTGGCACATGCGTCTGGAGTTCATTTGCATTGGCTAGGAGCCCTAGTGCACCCATTCTTTATCTGCCTCTTTCTCTCAAAAGAAAGAATTCTGTAAAAACAAAAGAAGGGGCTGGGGAAATGGCTTAGTGGTTAAGGCATTTACCTGCGAAGCCTAAGGACCCTGGTTCGATTCCCCAGGACCCACTTAAGCCAGATGCACAAGGGGGCGCATGTGACTGGAGTTCGTTTGCAGTGGCTCGAGACCATGGTATGCCCATTCTCTCTTTCTCTCTATCTGCCTCTTCTCTTTCTCTCCCTTTCTCAAATAAATAAATAAAATATAAAAAACAGAAGAACAGTATTAAAAGGAAACTAGTTACTTCCTGCTCTAGGAACTTATGAAAGGGACACAAACTAAGCCAGACAACTGAATAAATGTCCAGTGCTCTCAATGTGACATATAGGACTAAAGACTACCAACTTAGGCTTAATCTCAAACTCAACAGCCTGACCTAGTGCTCATAGGCTGGTGCTTGCCGAGCAGGCATGCAATGCAGCCCTTCAGGGTTAGTCCCCAGCACAAATGATAGAAGACAGACTGATTAGATAGATCTGCTCAAGCCTCAAAAGGGTTTGTGAGATGAATGCTGGACACAGTGGTACATGCACATGCCTGTAATTCCAGCACTTAGGAGCCTGAGGCAGGAGAATTGCCATGAATTAAAGCCAGTCTGGGCTACCTACTAACCTTGTTAGGTACATAGAGAGAGAGGTAGGAAGGGAGGGAGGTTGTGAAGATGAGAAATCTCCCAACCTCTTGGAAGACCTAGGTGCCATGCTATCAGAACTCCACATCATAAAGCTGAGCCATGTATAAGCTAAGCAACTAAAAAAACACCTTTCTTAGTTAGGACTGGAGAGATGGCTTAGTAGTTAAGGTGTCTGCCTGCAAAGCCTAAGGACCCAGGTTCAATTCCCCAGATCCCATGTAAGCCAGATGCACAAGGTAGCACATGCATATGGAATTCGTTTGCAGTGCCTAGAAGCCCTTGTGTGCCCACTCTCTTTCTCTCTAGTTAATAAATAAATAAATAAAAGTAAAATATTTTAAAAACATCTTTCTTAGATAGCATACATCACAGTGGGTTTCTGATGACATTTTCACACACATATGTCTTGTGTACTTTGCCCATATTCATCCACCCATTAGTGTCTTCTGTCCCTCACCCCCAATGATCAGTCAAGCAATGATTCTGCTACTCTACTGATGTCGCTACACAGATGCTCTGGGCTGTGTGGAAGCCCCTTGAGACTGAAGCACAAGATCTCATACCTCTACTTCCTCCCCAGTTGTGTACAGAAGCTCTGTGACCAGGTCAATAGCAGCAGATTCTCCACACAGATGGACTTCTTCAGCACACAGTCCTGTGATTTGTATAATTGGGATTTTTAAAAAAAGAACTGTAAAGATTTCTAATTAGCTAACACAACACTTCCACAGTATAGATGTATCTTGTGGAATGTTTTGTAAGTCTACCAAATCAAATGTTTTTACAAAGTCTCTCTGATGCAAACCTTAAAACCACCACTACCATTTTTCTGTTTCTTTTTTTCTTTTCTTGATTAAGAGTCTTGCCCTAGAGCTGGGCGTGGTGGCGCACACCTTTAATCCCAGCACTTGGGAGGCAGAGGTAGGAGGATCACGGTGAGTTCAAGGCCACCCTGAGACTACATGGTAAATTCCAGGTCAGCCTGGACCAGAGTGAGACCCTACCTTGAAAAAAAAAAAAAAAAAGTCTTGCCCTAGCCCAGGCTGACCTGGAATTCACTTCACACTCATGGTGATCCTCCAACCTCTGCCTCCCAAATGCTGGGACTAAAGGCATGTGGGCCACCATGCCCAGCTACCACTATCATCTTTTTTGGGGATACACACACACACACACACACACATATATGTAATTTTTTTAATGAAAGAGAGAATTGGTACACCAGGGTCTCCAGCCATTGCAATCAAACTCCAGACATGTGCACATGTACAACCTTGCACGCTTGTTTCACCTTGTGTGTCTGGCTTACATGGGATCTGGAGAGTCAAATATGGGTTCTTAAGCTACACAGGCAAGTGCCTTAACCACTACGCCACCTTTCATCTTTTAATGGGCGAAGATCACATCTATTTTTATGAAAAAGATTACATATTTTTTTAATATTTGACTTATTTATTTTTATTTATTTATTTCATTTATTTATTTATTTATTTATTTATTTGGTTTTTTGAGGCAGGGTCTCACTCTAGCCCAGGCTGACCTGGAATTCACTATGTAGTCTCAGGGTGGCCTCGAACTCACAGTGATCCTCCTGGGATTAAAGGTGTGTGCCACCACACCCGGCTTATTTATTTTTTAATTTTATTTTTCAAAGTAGGGTCTCACTCTAGCCCAGGCTGACCTGGAATTCACTATATAGTCTCAGGGTGGCCTTGAACTCACAGCAATCCTCCTACCTCTGCCTCCCAAGTGCTGGGATTAAAGGCGTGCGCCACCACACCCAGCTGATTTATTTATTTGAGAGAGAATAGACACATCAGTACCCCTTGTCACTGCAAACGAACTCCAGATCCATGTGCCACTTTGTGAATCTGGCTTTACATGGTTACTGGGGCATCAAACCTGGGTCCTTTGGCTTTGCAGGCAAGCACTTTAACCACTAAGTCATCTCTCCAACCCCTATTTTTATAAAATTTAAGGTTCTTAAATTGCTCTGGCTAAGGTCTTGAGTCTACTGTGGTTTGAAGACAACCTTAACTACAGTCTGACATTCTGATGCTGAACATTAGTGCTAGGTTTATGTTCTTTGAATTAGGTTTTACACATTTCCTACAGTACCTCAAAGGTTGGGAAGGGGCTGGAGAACAAAAGAAACTCCAAAGCTCCTAACGCCTGGGAAAACCCAGTTTCACCTATTAGACAACAGTCTTCAACAGAAACTTCCTGAAGAGTTCAGCTATGTGTTTTCAAATTGGAAACACCTGCCATACAGCACGCTGGATCAAAACTGCACTCCAAGTCAGGTATGGAAGCCCAGGCAGAAGAATCTCAATTCAATGACCAACTGAGCACCTACCTCAAAGAGAAAACAAGCAAAAAGACCTCCAAAAGCAAGCACTAGATACTCATTCATGTCTGTGAACCTCAAAAACTATTTGCAGGACCGTTTCCTAAAAACTGGGCCAGCACCCGGGAGGCACAAGTAGGAGAATTGCCTTGAGTTTGAGGCCACCCTGAGACTACATAGTGAATTCCAAGTCAGCCTGAGCTAGAGTGAAACCCAAGCGCAGGAAAAAAAAAAAAAAGCCAGGTGTGGTGGCACACACCTTTAATCCCAGCACTGGGAGGCAGAGGTAGGAGGAACCCCATGAGTTTAAGGCCACCCTGAGACTACATAGTGAATTCCAGGTCAACCTGGGCTAATATGAGACCCTACCTCAAAAAAAAAAAAAAAAAAAAAAGGTGGAGTGATAGAGGAAGACATAGCTGACATTGACCTCTGGCCTCCAGAAGCATACATACACCTGCACATACACACGTGTCTACATATACACGAAAACATGTGTACACACACTCATGAACACCATACTCACAGACCAGAAACAGGTGTACACACGTGCAAGGAAAAGAGACCACCAACCTAGAAGTGCTCTAGTCCAGGCCCATCCTCTGGCAGGGTCTCTGATCATTTGGATTTCATCTATGACGGCCACTTCATCTTAAAACAAGAGTTACCATGAGTAATGCAGTCTACACAAACAGTATTACAAACAAATTCCAACACCAAAATCAAGTTTTCATCATCACTTCCTGGGTGCCTCACTTCTAGCAGACTTGTTCTAAGCAGTTTATCACTCATTAAGTAGTTAATAATCTGAATAGTTTATAAGCTCATTTAATTCTCACAACAAACCTGAGGGTAAGCATCATTATCTCAAGTGGACAGAAAGTAGGCTGAGGCCCAGGGAAAGTAAGGTAGCCGGTAAATGTAGGGAGGAATTCAAAAGCAGGCCACCTAGCTCTAGAGACCACACTCTCATCCCTCTAGTGCACCCATGTGGCTGACCGGCTCATGCGTCCTGCCCTGAGAACCCACATCCTCACAGCAGCAAAGAAGGAAGGGTTCAAGAATGAGCATTCGCCCAGCACTTGGGAGGCAGAGGTAGGAGGATCGCCTTGAGTTCAAGGCCACCCTGAGACTACACAGTTAATTCTAGGTCAGACTGGGCTAGAGTGAGACCCTACCTTGAAAATAAAATAAAATAAAAAAGAATGAGCATTCAAAGCCGGATGTGGTGGTGCAAGCCACCTTTAATCCCAGCACTCAAGGCAGAGGTAGGAGAATCACCATGAGTTCAAGGCCACCCTGAGACTACATAGTGAATTCCAGATCAGCCTGGGCTAGACAGAGACCCATCCTTGAAAAACTAAAAATAAACTAAACTAAACCTAAATAAAATTCTTTTCTTATTTTCCAATTATCTTCTTACTGCCAAAATGTTTCCAACCTTCCAGCCATGTTACTCAATTCTAAGTGATACATTTGTTTTCTTCCAAAACTATCAACGAATTGAAAAGAAGAATATTAAAGAACAAATTTTACACTGAAAAACCAACAGACTAAAAGTGACTTCTTGCAGCACTCAGGAGGCAGAGGTAGGAGGATCGCCATTGAGTTCGAGGCCACCCTGAGGCTGCATAGGCTAAAAAAGAAAGGGGCAGAGAGTATTCTAGTTTATAAACTTCTATAAGATTTAAACATTACAAGATATTACTTTTACAATACGTTCAACTTTTAAAAACTACTTATTGGGGCTGGAGAGATAGCTTAGTGGTTAAGACATTTGCTTGCAAACCAAAGGATCCCGGTTCAATTCTCCAGGACCCACATAAGCCAGATGCACAAGGGGGCGCATGTGTCTGTAGTTCATTTGCAGTGGTTGGAGGCCCTGGCGTGTGCATTCTCCCTGTCTCTCTCTCTCTGCCTTTTCTCTCTCTCAGATAAATAATATATATTTTTTTTTAAACTACTTATTTCTTTTATTATTATTATTATTATTTTATTTATTTTTGGAGAGAGAGACAGAGAGGGAGACAAAGATGGGCGTGCCAGCAGTCTTTCAGCTGCTGTGAACAAAATCCAGATGCGTGCGCCTCCTTGTGGGCAAGTGCGGCATTGCGCCCTTGCGTCACTTTGCATCTGGCTAAACATGGGACCTGGAGATTGGAACCGCTGGACATTGGAACCAGCGTTCTTAGGCTTGGCAGGCAGGCGCCTTAACCGCTAAGCCATCTCTCCAGCCCCTTATTTCTTTTTTAAATATTTTATTTTTATTTACTTATTTGACAGAGAAATAGGAAGAAAGATAATGGGCACACCAGGGCCTCCAGACACTACAAATGAACTCCTGATGCATGCGCCCCCTTGTACATCTGGTTAATGTGGGTCCCAGGGAATCAAACCTGGGTTCTTTGGCTTTGCAGGCAAATGCCTTATCCACTAAGCCATCCCTCCAACCCCAAAGCTACTTATTTAGAAAGTTGATTATAAAATGAAAATCAAGATATCAGTTCAGTAAAGAATGTAAGGCCAAAAGCAGGCGTGGTGGCACATGACTTTAATCCCAACACTCAGGAGGCAGAGATAGGAGGATCGCCAAGAGTTCAAGGCCAACCTGAGACTACATAGTGAGTTCCAGGTCAGCCTGGACTAGAGTGAAACCCTATATCAACCCCCCCCCCACCACCACCAAAAAAAAAGGGAAAAAACTTTTACAGTTTCTGCAGTTAACTCTTGAAAAGGCAAAGGAGCTCACACAGGACCCTTTGGCTCTACTTGGAACATTTTGGCTCTTTGAGAAGAAAGAAAACAAGCATTCAGAAGTAAGCATAACGATTGGCATTTGTTGCTGGAATAAGTATTTCTTGTATGAGTCTTTTCTTATATTTTTCATTTTTCACAATCAACAAATATCTCCTAAGTTCACAGTATTCAAATACAGCTCTTACTTACAAGGGGTTGTCACGCTGCACATCTCCACAGTACAAGCAACATGGGCAGCCTGTTTCCCATCAGGCTCCACCGTCACCCGCTCCTCACCTGTCACCAAGTCACATGGGACACCCTGGAATGATCAAAAAAACAAAGACTTTGACTATTTCAACCTGAAAGACAATCAAAATAGTAGTCTGAGGGCTGGAGAGATAGCTTAGCGGTTAAGGTGCTTGCCTGCTAAGCCTAAGAACCCGGTTCCAATCTCCAGGTCCCACGTTTAGCCAGATGCAAAGTGATGCAAGGGCGCAATGCCGCACTTGACCACAAGGGGGCGCACGTATCTGGATTTCGTTCACAGCAGCTGAGAGACTGCTGGCGCGTCCATCTCTGTCTCCCTCTCCCTGTCTCTCTCCAAAAATAAAAATAAAAAACTTTAAAAAAATTAAAAAAGTAGACTGAGCCAGGTGTGGTGGTGCACACCTTTAATCCCAGCACTCGGAAGGCAGAAGAGGTAGGAGGATCGCCCAAGTTAGAGGTCACCCTCTAACTGTAGTTAGAGCCAGGCATGGTAGTACTGCACACCTTTAATGCCCGCACTCAGGAGGCAGAGGTAGGAAGTTCCAGGTCAGCCTGAGCTAGAGTGAGACTCTACCTCAAAAAACAGGCCAGGCATGGTGGCACACACCTTTAATTCCGGTACTCGGGAGGCAGAGGTAGGAGGATTGCTATGAGTTCAAGGCCACCCTGAGACTACATGGTGAATTCCAGGTCAGTCTGGACTAGAGGGAGACCGTATTTCAAAAATCAGGAAAGAGCCGGGCGTGGTGGCACACACCTTTAATCCCAGCACTCGGGAGGCAGAGGTAGGAGGATCACCATAAATTCGAGGCCAGCCTGAGATTACATAATGAATTCCAGGTCAACCTGGACTAGAGCAAGACCCTACCTCAAAAAAAAAAAAAAAAAAAAAAATCAGGAAAAAAAAAAAGGAGAAAAGAAACTTTTACAGTTTCTTCAGTTAACTCTTGAGAAGGCAAAGGAGATCAGAAGGAGTTTCAACTAATCAGTAATATTTTGTTTCCTGAAAAATCAAATATAGTATACAAAGTAGGGGCTTAGTGGCTAAGGCATTTGCCTGCAAAGCCCAAAAATCCTAGTTCAATTCTTCAGAACCTGTGTAAGCCAGATGCATAAGGGGGACATGCATCTGGAGTTCGTTTACAGTGGCCTGGAGCGTCCATTCTCTCTCTCTCGAATAAATAAACAACAAATAAATAAATAAAATATATTTTTAAAAAAGGTAGTAGTATATAGTGAGTTCAAGATCAGGAGTATATTATTTCTGCAATTCTCTCTGTACTTAATGTATTTACACAGATTTCATTTTCTGTTGTTTTCTGAGACAGGCTTACTATGTACTATGTAGCTGGCCTCAAACTCAAGATCCTCCCATCTGTGCTTCAAGAGTGCTGCAATCAAAGGCACACCTGACCTCATGTTTTTTTTAATATTTTATTTTTTGTTTATTTATTTGAAAGAGAGAGAGAGAGGCAGACAGAGAGAGAGAGAGAGGACGGGCGAACCAGGGCCTCCAGCCACTGCAAACAAACTCCAGACGCATGTGCCACCTTGTATATCTGGCTTACATGGATACTGGAGAATTGAATTGAGGTCTTTTGCCTTTTGCAGGCAAACAAACGCCTTAACTGCTAAGCCATCTTTCCAGCCCCTGCCTTCATCTTATCACATTAATCCCAGCAATCAGGACACTAAAGTGTCAATGGCATTGTCAGAGTTCACACCTTTCCCTCCCCCCCCTTAGTTGTATGTATAGTAACGTTACAACTCACAGTTGATAGTTTCTTAGGGTTATGAAATATAGTAAGTTTTTTGTTAACAGCAAATCACTATATGCCTTTACTCCTTCTACCTTCACCCAAGACAAGAAAATAAGCAAAAAAACATAAGGAAACATCTGTTACTATACTGACAGCAGCATTACTCTTTTCGAAGATCTCATGCGCCAATAATTTTAAAGGGCCACAATACACTCCAGATTTGGCTGACAAATACTTCTGGATTGCATGGTAAGTCTTTCCACTGTTTGTGGGACCCGAATGAAATATTATCTTCCGTTGTATGGCTCTGGCTTCTGGGTACCTAAAAACATGAAGAGGTAATCCCATTAATCTCCAAATCCTCCTGGCAGTTATCAATGGAAAAAAATCCCAAATGAAACATTTTTTTTTTGGTTTTTCGAGGTAGGGTCTCACTCTAGTACAGGCTGACCTGGAATTCACTATGTAGTCTCAGGGTGGCCTCGAACTCCTGGTGATCCTCCTACCTCTGCCTCCCGAGTGCTGGGATTAAAGGCGTGTGCCACCACGCCCGGCATGAAACATTATTTTAAATCACAAGTTAGAGTCTTGAGAAACTCAACAATGTGTTTCACATCTACATTAAAATAATAACTGAGGGCTGGAGAGATGGCTTAGCAGTTAAGGTACTTGCCAGGTTTGATTCCCCATTACCCACATAAAGCTAGATGCACAAAGTGATGCATGTATCTGAAGTTCGTTTGCAGCTGCCAGAGGCCCTGGTGTGCCCATTCTCTCTCTCTGTTGCAAATAAATAAAAATATTAAAATAACAATACTAATAACTGAGAGGCTGGGGAGTCAGCTGCCAACACAGGTTCAACTCCCTAGCACCCACATAAAGCCAGGTAGAAAACTGCAGCAACCATATGGCATGTGTTTGCAGTAATATGAGGCCTTGGTACACCCCTCCTCCCACGACACATGCACATCAATCAATATATATTTCTTTGAGCCAGGTGTGGTGGTGCACGCCTTTAATCCAAGCACTTGGGAGGCAGAGGTAGGAGGATCGTCATGAGTTCAACGCCACCCTGAGACTACACAGTGAATTCCAGGTCAGCCTGAGCTAGAGTGAAACCCTACCTCAAAAAAAACAACAAAAAATAGACACACACACACACACACACACACACAATATTTTCTTAAATAATAACTGATTTTCATGACTGCTACTTACTGACTAGAGGGCAGAAAACCCCAAATGCAGAGCAATGTCTTGGCTATTTTCCCTACTATACAAATCATTTCCTCAGGATTTAATGAAAACAAGTCTAAACTGCTATCTGTTCCACAGATATGTTTATGTCATGTCCACAGCTATAAACATAAAACCCAAAAGGCAAATATTGACAGGCCTCTGAATTTCAGTATGTACAAATACAATACAACTAAGACTTCTGCCTTTTATCACAACAGACTGACTGGTCATGACTCACTGCACAACTGTAAGCTAATATGCAACTGGGCAAAAAAATAAAATAATAAAATAAATATAATATAAAATAAAATAAAATAAATAAATAGCATGGTCAGCCGGGCATGGTGGCGCACACCTTTAATCCCAGCACTCAGGGGGAGAGGCAGGAAGATCATCATGAGTTCAAGGCCAACCTGAGACTACATAGTGACTTCCAGGTCAGCCTGAGCTAGAGTGAGACCCTACCTCAAAAGAGAGAAAGAGAGAGAGAGAGACAAAGAAAGAAAAAAAGAAAAGAAACAAAAATATCTAAAAAAAAATAGCAAGTCACTGGGGCATGACAAGCTCTGAAGGAAGGAAGCACTGGTGATGCATGCACTGCCCAGGCACGACACAGGGAGGACAACAGTCACCCTGAACAAGCAGCAGAGATCAGGCTCAGAGCTGTTGAAGCAGCTGGAATTCGAAGGGCAGAACATGAAGAGCAGAAAGGGTGCAGGGAGTCTGAGTGGGTTTCCGGTGAATTCTTGGCCAAGGGCTGGGTTGGAAATGGGCAAAGTTAGAGCTGGCAAGGCCTAGAGAGGAGCAGCCTATCAGAAAGCTTCCAAGAGGTGCTGTAAATCCGGAGACACTCAGTCCCAGCCATGCTGGAAAGAATCACTGACATCAGGTGGTCACGCACCAGGCCACCACCATAAAGGAGGCTTCTGCCCTAAGAAATCCTAAACGCAAGCTCAACAAGGGTGAGGGCTCACCTGACAAATGCCTGTCAGAATTAATTCCTTGTTCTCAGGGAAAAGAACAACATTCAGACTCGATGATTTATTATTTAGGACACATTAAGAAAATACAGCATAATCATTAGTTTCCCAAGGTGAGAAAGTGTCAAGTCATCAATGAAGGGACTAACCAGTTGGGTGGTTTTCTTAAGTCGCTGATTTTACGAAGGTCTTCCTTACATTCCAACACGGGAAAGATTTGTTTGGCATGTCTCAGGAAAAATGGAAATAAGTCATCCACGTGGGCTGGAAAACCAAACAGTGCATTAGCTGGTCCAGTTTATATACCACCCAAAATGGAACTCAATGAAGTGCCCTGTTTTGTTTTTTAGAGGTAGGGTCTCAGTCTAGCCCAGGCTGACCTGGAACTCTATAGTTCCAGGCTGACCTTGAACTCACAGTGATCCTCTTAACTCTGTCTCCCAAGTGCTGGGATTAAAGGTATGCACCACCACACATGGCTCCCTTTTTGTTTTGTTATTGTTTGGTTTTGTAAAATATTAATTAATTAATTTTAGAGAGACAGAGAAACAGACAGATGGTAAGGATGGGCACACCAGGCCTCCTGCCACTGCAGGCCAACTCCAGATATATGCACCACTTTGTGCATTCTGCTTTAGTGCTTACTGGAGACTCAAACCCAGGCTATCAGGTTCTGCATGCAAATGCTTTTAACCACTGAGCCAGCTCTCCAGCCCCCTCTCCCCTCTTTTTAAGATAGTCTCTCTATGTCTATCAAATAGACCTAAAACTTACTAGCCTCCTCTCCCAGACTCCTGGGTGCTCTCGAAGTCTTTATTGGAGAGGGAAGTTAGAGCACACTGCCAGGATTACAACAAAATGGGACTGAGAAGATGGTGCAGTGGGTAAGAGCACTTGCTACACAAATATAATGACTTCAGCTTAATCCCAAGAAACCACGTGTGGTGGCTCAGTGGTGTAAAAAGTGCTTCTTGGGCTGGAGAGATGGCTTAGCAGTTAAGGCACTTGCCTTCAAAGCCTAAGGATCCAGCTTTGATTCTCTAGGTCCCATGTAAGCCAGATGCACAAGGTGGCGCATGCATCTGGAGTTTATTTGCAATGGCTGGAGGCCCTGGTGCACCCATTCTCTCTCACTCACTGTCTTAAATAAATAAATTATATATATATTTTAAAAGTGCTTCAGGGCTTGAGAGCACCAAGTTTAATTCCCCAGAGCCCAGTTAAACAGCTGGCCATGGCCATGTACAACTATACCCCGGGTCCTCTGAGCAGAGACTGGAGAATTGCTAGAACTCACCAAGCTCCAAAGCAAAGAAACTCCGCCTCAAAGAAACAAGTGGGTGAGCAAAACAGGAGAGACTGACACCTTTCTCCTCTGACCTCCACACACATGCACACACCACACACACCACATCACACCTACTACACACAAATGCAAAACAAACAAACCACAAAAAACAGCTGGGCACGGTTGTGCATGCCTACAGCCCCAGTGCTGAGGAGAGCAGACAGGAGGATCACTGGAGTTCCCTAGTCAGCCAGTCTGACTGACAAATGGGGTGAGGTTCAAGTTAACTGAAGAGCAGTAGAGGACCTCTGTATGCATGCATACAGGGTGCTGTATCTGTGCACACACCATACTATACACAGACACACACACACAATCCTGGAGCAAGTGACCTTATCTTTTTCTGGAACCCTGCTTTGTATTCCTTATCTTCCAAATTACCCTTACAGTTCTGGCAAAACAGAAAATTGGCTGCCAGCTACCATGTTCTACTCCTCCAATGCAAATAAACAAAGGTTAACATTGGAGACGATGAAATTAAAGAGCCTTGATATATGCAAACTCTACACCCTACACATTTTAGTTTTATTTATTTGTGCTAGGGATTGAACCCAGGGTCTTAACACACTAATGCCCCAGGCCAGTGCAAAAACCAGAGAACCAAAAGAAAGAGTGTTCTCCACACCTTAGTGGCTCTGTGAGAAGAGTGGCGCGTGTCCCATCCTGCTTTGTGTCAGGTTCTTGCTCAGTGCCTGGCCAAGGTAAAGGTCTAAGAGTGAAGCACATTAAATATTATGACTAAAAGAAGCTGAGCTGTCCATGGGAATGAACGATGGTGTTCTTACTGGGTTTGTTTCTGAGACAAGATCTCATTCTAACCTACAGCAATCCTCCAGCCTCACCCTTCTGAGTGACGGCATTAGTGACAAGAGTCACCATGTGTGGCTTTTCTCCCCACCCCCACCCCTTTTATAGAAGAACTTTATCCTGATATGAAGGAGAAATTAGCCAGCAGCAGAAACAGACAGAGGGTGCTATGCACTGATCTCATCCTGTGTGAGTGTGAGAGCACCCCTCACTGCGGCTGCCTAGGTTAACATCTACAGAGCAGGCGGAGCTGGACCAAGGCCCCAGACTATGCATGACTCAGTAACTAACTAGCTGGGAGACCTGAGGAAATGCACAGTGGATTATTCACAGAGGATTTGCCAGGACTGATTCAAAGGAAGTAAGTCCTGCTAGAAAGCAAGAAATACAAAGTATGGGAAGCAGCAGAAAGTACCTTTAATCAAGTTCTCAAAGCTCTTTAGCTACTTGCCTGCACTGAAGCAAATGTCGTTCAGAACAATGTGAATGTCCACATCCAGGGACTGCGACTGCATGATGTAATTTCTAAAGCTTATGAAAGCTTGGTGGAAGAGACGAGCTGTGGTAAACACAATGTCAAACATATAAGGTCTGGTCTCCATGCAGTTCTTACTATTAAAACACACATGCAGCACACTACACAAGTGCCCACTATCATTCTGGCAGTTTCTATGAGTGGCTGAATATGCAGCTCCTCTGCCATGCAGCCTGGCTCTCAAGGTCGGCCTTGCCAGTCCCCTGCCCAGGCAGAAGCCAAGGTCAGGGACTTGTTTCCAAACCATGGCCACACCAAGTCCCACGCAATACTGACAATGCTCTTACGCTTTTAAGTAGTAGTCCAACTCTATAGAGATGTCACTGGCCTTACCATCAAGTCCATAATCAGCACTCAGTTTCTGAATTTCTTGTCTCTTATAAAACTTGTCTAAGATCTTCTTTACTTCATCTAAAACAAAGACAGAAAAACTTAACACTTGTCTCCAAGTTTATACAAACATCCAAGAAGCAGCAGGAACTCTCAGTCATATACTAAAGCAACATCAGTGAGTGCTATAAGAACTTGAGGCTTGAGTGATCTTGTCCATGGCTTAATGCGCAATGCAGTTATGTTCTGCACAATTATAATGCAACATTCCATTCCTGCCATGGTGCAGAGGAATATGCAAGTGCAAGGGGCTTAAGGCTGGCTTCGAGGTTTTGTCACATGACATGCTGTGTCATTGCCGAAGACCAGTCACCATTCTGCACATCAAGCAGCTAAAATGCATTTTTAAAATAAATTTTATTTATTTATTTGTGAGAGAGAATGGGCACACCAGGGCCTCCAGCCACTGCAAATGAACTCCAGATGCATGCGCCACCTTGTGCATCTGGCTTATGTGGGTCCTGGAGAGTCGAACCGGGATCCTTTGGCTTTGCAGACAAACACCTTAACCACTAAGCCATCTCTCCAGCCCTAAAATGCATATTAAGAAGGCAAACAACAGGAGCTGGGGAAATGGCTCAGAGGTTAAGTGTCCTTGCTTACAAAGCCTGCCGGCCTAGGGTTCAATTATCCAGCCACCCACATAAAAGTGGACAGGCATTCATTTGCAGTAGCAAAAGACCCTGGCGCAAGAAAACTATTTTTAGGACAAACAATGGAGTGAAGACCAGATCATGTTGCCTCCATGCAACTGTCTGAAGGAGCCAGGATAACCTCTACATTAGAGATAACTGATTTCAAGAAAACACAAGATTCTTACATTTGTTCTATGTGGAAAAATTCAGTGGAATTTATACAAGAGTGCACTAAAAATTAGAACAGTGAGCCAAGGAAGGAGGATCACCAGAAGTTCAAGGCCAGTCTGGGTCTACAGAGTGAGTTCTAGGTCAGCCTGGGGTAGAGCGAGACTACCTCGAAAAAAGAAAGATTTCATTCCCTTACAACAGTATGTATGAAGAAGGCTCAGTGACCATGTCCAGTTTAAGGCCACCTGGCCACAAGTGAAGACAGGAAGGGAGACAAGGAAAGAGAGGAGAAAAAGATAAACAAAGCAGAAGGCAGAAACCCGATGCTCTGGTGGGCCAGGTGGTTATGAGCAGTTTTAACTATCTAAGGAGAGGCACGCTCAGAATGGAAAATCCTTATTTATATAATCACCTCAAATATGTTATTCTGAATGTTCCAACTTACTGTACAAGCAGGGCAGACTGAGCCCCTAGAAGACAGTATTCCTAACTCCACACATCACATATTCTACCACAGTGGGACAGCCCAGAAATGTTTTTCCTTTTCTTTCTTCTTCTTCTTCTTTTTTTTTTTTTTGTTTTGTTTTTTGAAGCCAGGTGTGGTGGCACACGCCTTTTGAGATAGGGTCTCACTCTAGCCCAGGCTGACCTGGAATTCATATGTTGTCTCAGGCTGACCTCAAATTCACAGTGATCCTCCTACCTCAGCCTCACAAGTGCTGAGATTAAAGGCATGCACCACCACGCCTGGTTCCAGCAACTTTTAATTCCACTCCAAATCGGAAATGCTTTGACCAACCACAATGATATTATTAGCTGTTCATCCTTTACATTTTTTTCTTTTTGAGGTAGGGCCTCGCTCTAGTCCAGGCTGACCTGAAATTCACTATGTAGTCTCAGGGTGGCCTCGAACTCACGGCAATCCTACCTCTGCCTCCTGAGCACTGAGATTTAAGGCGTGCGCCACAATTCCAGGCCCCTTCATACTGATCAAAGTGCTCTGCCAGACACAATCCAGAGATGTAGGGATTTCATCTCATTTTATCAGTCAGGAAATGGAGAAAGGGTCAATAAATGCCAAATTAGGCTAGCCCTAGTATTCTATCTATGGTCCCTCAAACATGCACTGTTTTTCAAGTTGTCAATCTACATCTGTGTCTTAATGTGTTACAATCAGCTGTCAGAGTTAGATAAACAGACACACAGACAGACACAGATGCACAAACTCTAAGCACCCACTGGATGACTATAACTATGCTTGGCATATGGTAGAATCTTTTTAAAAATATTTTATTGTATTTATTTATTTAAAAGAGAGATAGAAGACGGGCATGATTGCGCACGCCTTTAATCCCAGCACTCAGGAAGCTTCGTAGGAGGATCGCCATGAGTTCGAGGCCACCCTGAGACTACATAGTGAATTCCAGGTCAGCCTGAACCAGAGTAAAACCCTACCTCAAAAAACCGGAGAGAGAGAGAGAGAAAGGGAAAGAGGCAAACAAGAGGGAGAGAATGGGCATACCAGGGCTTCTAGCCACTGCAAACAAACTCCAGACATATGCACCACCTTATGCATGTGGCTTACGTGTGTCCTGGGGAACTGAACCTGGGTCCTTTGGCTTTGCTGGCAAGTGCCTTAGCCGCTAAGCCATCTCTCTAGCCCCATGGTAAACATTTAGTAAATCCTTGCTGAAGGACTAAACGAACGGTTCATACTGGAGATGTTGCGGTGACAAGGAGGTGTGGCCACATTCTCCTGAAGGGCACATAGAATCTGGTGTATGAAATAACCACTGACCACAAAGCAGTTGTCAGCGTGAGGAGTATCACTGCAGGGGAGATAAAATAGGACACTAAGGGGCCGAACTCAGGACAGTTACTAGACAGCCAGTGCCTGCTGTCTGTGGCATCCCCTCACTCTCCGAGTGTCACTTGGTCAAAGGAAACCTTTCCCTTTCCTGGTCATCTGGAAGCAACTGAAGCCATATAATGTGAAACATTCGCTGGGAAACATTTACATGCCCGTCAAATGCACCCAAAATGAGTTCTGGGAACAGATTCCCACTGCCATCCACTGGAGCTGAGGGTGCGAAAAACCTTGGTGAGGACACCCTGTCAACTTTCACGACAGGTCTGTCCACCTCATGAGACAGTGCATTTCCCGAGAGATCAGGATCCAAGACCCATTGTCTTGTCAAGCACGGTTCAGCCCAGCAGTGTGCACAGTTCACGATCAATGACAGAGCATCCTGAAAGCGGCCCTCCATGGCATCCTGAGGACCCGGGGAGGTTCAAAGGAGGAGGTTAAAACAAGCAGTAGACCGCCTAAATACTAAAAGTAAAAAATAAAAATAAATGGAATCAGTGCGGGCGTGGTGGCGCATGCCTTTAATCCCAGCACTCGGGAGGCAGAGGTAGGAGGACTGCCGTGAGTTCAAGGCCACCCTGAGACTACATAGTTAATTCCAGGTCAGCCTGGGCCAGAGTGAGACCCTACCTCGAAAAACCATAAATAAATAAATAAATAAATAAATAAATAAATGGAATCAGTCTGCAGAGATGCCTTGCAAAGCCAAAGAACCCAGGTTCGATTCCCCAGGACCCACGTAAGCCAGATGCACAAAGTGGCGCAAGTCTGGAGTTCGTTTGCACTTGCTGAAGGCCCTGGTGCGCCCATTCTCTCCCGCCCCATCTCTCTCCCTCTCGCTCTCATCTATTCATCTGCCTCTCCCTCAAATAAATGAAAATATCTAGAATAAAAATAAATGGAATCGGGCTACAGAGATGGCTTAGCACTTAAGGCATTTGCCTGTGAAGCCAAAGGACCCAAAAGACCCAGGTTCGATTCCCCAGGACCCACGTAAGCCAGATGCACAAGGGGCACACAGGTCTGCAGTTCATTTGAAGTGGCTACAGACCCTGGCATGCCCATTCTCTCTGTCTGTCTCTCTTCTCTCTCTCTCCTTGCAAAATAAATAAATAAAATTTTTAAAATATCTTTAAAAATTAAAATAAATGGGATCATCTCAACAACACAAGGCAGGGTTTAAACAACTGGCACTTACTCTTGTCCAGAGGTCGGGTCAGCTCGGCCCCGACGTCGCCATCGGCGCTGGGGCCCTGGGGCTTCACAGTCAGGGGCACGAACAAGGACGTGTTCGGGGCTTTGGAGCCCCCCGAGGCGGAGGACGAGGAGGCGGCGGCAGCCAGCGCGGGAGCGCGCCCCGCAGCTCCGGGAAAGGGCCCAAGGTGGGCATGAAGCGCACAGCAGGCAGCCACCCGGGGCCCGGCCTGGCGCCCGGCTGGGAGCCGAGCCCACAGCAGGACGCACCAGGGGAAGGACATCGAGGCCACGGAAATCACCAGCGCAGCCTGGGGCAGCCCCGGGGCTCGGCTGCGGACAGTGACGTAAGACCGCGCCCGAGGCCCGGAGGACCCAGACGGAGCGGTGGGCTGCCCGGAATAATGCCTGATCATCAAGGGAGATGAAAGAGCCGTAAACTGTGGCCGTATCAAGTGAAAGGGACTCTGCATGAAAGGGTAGAGAAATGGACTTCTGTCTTCGCTCCTCCTCTGTAGTAATTAGGAGTAGCTTTCTCCTAAGAAGGTAAAATAACCAGGCATCCATAGGGACGTCACATATGCATGGAGGGGGGCCTTGTCAGATTACACGTGGTCAAACGGGTCCATTGGTTACAACCATCCAGAAGCACGTGGGTCTAGGGCTGCTGAGGACGCCAGCGTTTAATGTCTTAACATTAAAGAGCGTTTGTTTCCACTTCGTTACGTCACTAACCTTCACTTTCCAATAGTGTAACGCTGGGTGACATATTTTGCGCTGTTGCTTAGAAGGCTTGCAGAGGAGTTTGGTTTGTACACAGAAGGGAAAGCCCTGGTATGGTCCTGTGGCTCGAACCCAGGGCCGTGGGTGTGCTAGTGTAAGACCAAATCGGGAACTCCCCGGGCTCTGTCTCGGGAAAGGCGACACCCCAAATCACTCCAAGAAACGGTCTTGATGCAAATAACAAGAGGGATTTTTTTATTCCAGCGCGCTGGGGCCCCCAGTCATACGCCACGCAGGGGTAGAGGACTGGAGACCCCCGAGGGTAGAATCAGGGCAGTTTTTATTGGATTCAAACAAAGGAGAGGAGAATTTATAGCATGATTGGTTAACAATTAAAAATAATGTACATGTAGTATGCTCATTGGTTATGTGGTTACTATGGCATTTTGAGCCATCTTATCTATAACTTGAGGATCACAAGTATGTATAACATTTTTTTAGTTTCTTCTGACTGGCTCATTTCAAGCATTATTTTGGGTACTGGGCAGTCTGGGGTTTTTCCAATAACTGCAAAAATGCTGTGTCAGTTCAGCCCGGAAATAGAAACTCAGGCCTGTGAATATTCCTAGAGCCTGTCATGGCGTTACTTTAGTTCTTGCTTTTCTTGCTTATATTCTCTATTGTCCTACACCTCTATCTATATACTTTTACATTACAATCTTTTCTTTTATGGTGCAAGCAGTTCACAGAAGCCAGATAAGCAGTTAGTTAGCTCATTTTTTGTTATCTCATTAGGCCAGAGTCACGTGCTCAAAAGCCTGTTCTTTTTATTTAGGTTCATGCAGGAAGCAGGCTCTGAACCAGCAAGAAGGGTGATCTTTTACCTATTTGCTGGCAGAGAGCCAATTCTGGAATTTGAAGCATTTATGACTTTGTCCTTCCTTTCACTAGCTCTGCTACTGAGTTTCAGCGCTTACACGTCAGTGTGAGCAGCTTGTGTATGTCATCCCAGTAATTCACAAGCCACGACCACATGCGAAAATGTGATTAGTTTCGTTGTGTTAGTTGGATACTGTAGTCTCAAGAGGCTGCAACATAGTAAATTCAACGCAAACAGGTTCTTTCCCGCTTAACCTTGAGCTCTAGCAACTTTAAGAAACGTGGGGTGGGGAAGGGAGGGAAGTACCATGGGATATTGTCTACAAATAAAGAAGTTACCAATAAAAAAAAGAGAGAGAGAGAAGGAAGGAAGGAGGAAGGGAGGGAGGAAGGAAGGAAGAAAAGGAAGGAAGGAGAATAAGAAGGAAGGAAAGAAAGAAGGAAGGAAAGGGAAGGGGAAAGGAAGGAAGGAGAAAAACAAACAAACATGGGGCTGGACAGCTGGTTTAGCCATTAAGGCATTTGCCTGCAAAGCCAAAGGACCCCGGTTCAACTCTCCAGGACCCATGTAAGCTAGATGCACAAGGGGGCACATGTATCTGGAGTTCCTGCATGCATTGTCTCCCTCTCTCTCTCTCAAATAAATAAATATATTTTTTAAAAAAAGAAAGAAAGGCCGGGCGTGGTGGCGCACGCCTTTAATCCCAGCACTCGGGAGGCAGAGGTAGGAGGATCGC
>PVKW010035830.1:8798-21561 GCA_004027895.1 Orientallactaga bullata | reverse complement strand
GGATGTCAATACAATGTTAAAAAGACCCACCCCCCCCAAAAAGTGAAAAAGAAAACAAAGAAAATGGAAAAAGCAAAAAATAAAAAAGTCCATTCACCCACTGAAAGATATCTTGGTTGACTCCATATCTTAGTCATCACTAAACTAATAGTCCTGCAGCACACATGATTCGCTTCTCATCTTCTGTGGACATGTATCCCACCCTGGGATCACTGGATCATTATGGTAATTTTATTTTCAGGGTTAAAAAATATTTTATTTATTTATTTATTTGAGAGAGAGAAAGAGGGAGAGAGAGAGAGAGAGAATGGGCACACCAGGGCCTCCAGCCACTGCAAACGAACTCCAGTTGCATGTGCCCCCTTGTGCATCTGGCTTAAGTGGGTCCTGGAGAATTGAACTGGGATCTTTGGCTTTGCAGGCAACCACAACTCCTAAGCCATCTCTCCAGCACAGGTTTTTTTTTTTTTTTTTTTTTGCTTTATTTTTTCAAGACAGGGTTTTCCATGTAGGTCATATTATTCTCCATCTTTTGCTCTTCCTGTCTCAGTTTCCCAAGCACTAGGATCACAGGTGTGTACCATGAACAGGTGTGCACATCTGACTTATTATTTTCAGTTTTTTGAGGAACCTCCACACTGTTTTCCATAGTGGTTGTGCTAATTCATATTTATACTAACAGCGATTTTTCTGCATTCTTACCAGTATTAAGGTCTTTGATAATAGCCATTCTAACTGGGTTAAAATAAATGTGGTTTTGATTTACATTTCCCTGATAATCAGTGATTTTTTTCACATATTTTTTGGCCATTTTTATATCTTATTTTGAAAAAATGTCTGTTCAGATCAGTTAAAATGGGTTATTTGTATTTTGCTCTTGGGTTGTTTTAATTCCTTGAGTATGTAACTCTTTGTCAGAAAAATTGTCATGTTTTTATTTAAGTCTGTCCTTTGCTTTTGTTCATTGCTTTGCTTACTGTGTAGAAGTTTCTTGGGTTGAGGTAATATCACTTGTTTAATTTTAGTTTTGTTACCTGGGCTTTTAGGATCTTATCTTAAAAAAAAAAATCTTTGTGTCTATACCAATGCCCTGCCCTGCAGTGTTCCCCTGTTTTCTTCTAGCAGATCTATAGTTTTGGGTTTCACATTTAGGGCTTTGACTGATTTTTTGTTGATTTTAAAAAATATTTTATTTATGAGAGAGAGAGAGAGAGAATGGGCAGGCTAGGGACTCTAGCCACTACAAATGATCTCCAGATACATGCGTCACCTTGTGCATCTGGTTTACGTGGTTACTGGAGAATTGAACCTGGGTCCTTAGGCTTCACAGGCAAGTGCTTTAACCACTAAGCCATCTCTCCAGCCCCTATTTATTAATGTTTTTGGTATAAGGTGAGAGACAGGGGTTAATTTCATTTTTCTGCAGGCAGATATCTAAGTTTTTCAGCATAATTTTCTGAAGACACTATTGCTTTCTCCGTGCATGTTCTTGGTGCTTTATTTGCATAGTTTTCTATTACTGATGTATTGTCCAATACTGACTCAGCTGGAAGGATCTGGATGTGTTCAACGGTATTAGGTATGCGTTCCCAATTCTCTTCTGCCATGAGGCAGCTTTCTAGGAGGCACTTGTCTTTTGGAGCCCTTCTTTCCCATTTTCCATGTGCTCTCTCATTTCAAAACCACGTCTTCCAGTGTCTTCCAGAGAAAGGGGGCATGGTAGGCCACATTTCTGAGACCTTGTATATTTGTAAATACTACTTTTACATTTGATCAATAGTTTGGCTAAATATTCACTCCTATGTTGAAATGTTCTATTGGCAACTGATCTTCCAGCCTCCCTCCCTTGTTACTGCTGAAAGCCAGGGACTATTCTGTACCACAGTCACTGGAATAAGACTGTTTCTGGACTGCCCTTCCTTTCTTCCCTCTCAGAAGCTTTGAGGATTCCTCTTGTGTCACCAAGACATTGAAATGTCCCAGTTCTATTCCTTGTATGTGTGATTTTAAAAATTCATTATTTTCAGTACTTGGTATGGATATTTTTAACCTAGAAAGTTTTAATTCTAAGAATTTGTTTTATTTAGTTAATGAAATGTTTCCTCTCCACCCACTTTATCTGTTTTTTTTCTTTTTCTGCAACCAACCTCTCTCCTTCTTACATTCCCTCCCCTTTTCCCTACTTGCCTCCTTGCTTCCCTCCCTCGCTTCTTCTCTCTCCCCTTCCCACCCTCTCTCCCTCCTTCCCTTTCTTCCTATTGAGCCTCTTGAACTTATTCTCAAATTAGCCTTTTCTCTTTATTTTCCTCTTTTTATCATTTTCTTTTCTTTTCTTTTTTTCGAGGTAGGGTCTCACTCTAGCCTAGACTGACCTGGAATTCACTCTGTACCCTTAGGGTGGCCCCAAACTCATGGCAGTCCTCCTACCTCTGCCTCCCAAGTGCTGGGATTAAAGGTGTGACCTACCATGCCTGGCCCATTTTATTTTTTATACCAGTAGTTCCCTTACCCTTTGGCTTTAGGTCCTTGTGTGTCTCAGTTTTTTTTTTTTTAATGTATTTTATTTATTTATTTGCAGGGAAAGAGAGAGGGAGAGAGAGCACCAGCCAGGACCTCCAGCCACTGCAAACAAACTCCTGACACATGCACCACTGTGTGCATCTGGTTTTACATAGGTACTCAGGAATTGAACCTGGGAGTTAGGCTTTGCAGGCAAATACCTTAACTGTTGAGCAATCCCACCAGCCCTCAGGATTTCTTTACACTCTTAGAAATCATTCAAATTCTCAAAGAGTTTATGTGGATTTTGTCTATTGATATTTAACATGTGAGAATTTTTATAATATTATTTATTTGTAAACAGAGGGGCGGTGGGAGTGCCAGAGTCACTTGCCACAGCACACAGACTCCAGATGCATGTGCCACTTTGTGCATCTGGCTTTATGTGGCACTGGGGAATTGAACCCAGGCTAGCAAGCTTCATAAGCAAGTACCTTTAACTGTTGAGCCATCTCTCCAGCTCCCATATGAAAAAACTTTTAAAAGCTTATTAATTTAAAATAATAAAATTCATCACATACTAATATAATTTAATTTTGCATATGCAGACTTCCTCAAATATAGTACAAGAAAGTATACCTTTTTAAAGTCTTTCTAACAGGTATTTTAAAGAAGATAGCTGTGCTCTAAGTTCTTCCTGTACTCAGTCTGCTGCCACGTGTTGTTTGGATTTGAAGTATATAGAATGGGTTCATCTTATGTGTAAATGGGAAAGATAAAGTTTTCTTAAAAATGTTTTATTGATTTATTTGAGAGAGTGAGAGAGAAAAAGAGGCAGAGAAAGAGAGAATGAACACAGCAAGGTCTTTAGCCACTGCAAACGAATTCCAGATGCATGTGCCACCATGTGCATCTGGCTTTATGTGGGTACTGGAATAGAACCTGGGTCATTAGGTTTTGTAGGCAAGTGCCTTAACCACTGAGCCATGTCTCCAGCCCCAAGGTAAAGTCTTTTAATAGCCTTTTCAGAAACTTATGGATGTCCCTCAACCTCAGAGCAGACTTCAGCCATGGGACGTTCTTGGAGTTGACTTACAGTGTAGTTTGACCTATGACTTCTTTTGCATTGTGTGTCTGTCATTTAGAAGCTCTTGGTTCATTGAATTACCCCAATCTTTTAAATGTTGACATAGTTTTTACATGATAATCATATTTGTAAATGTTGCCACTGATCTCAACTGCAAAGTATACATCCATTCAAAAGCTCTCAGGCTCATGGTGGTAGCTCTCGTTATCCAAACTCTAATTTCACCCAATAACTCAAATTCAAAAAATATTCCTCACTCTCTAGCCCAAGCTGGTCTTGAACTCATGGCAATTCTCTTGCCTCAGTCTCTCAAATGTGTTGGGATTAAAGGAGTGTGCTAATACGCCCAGCTTGGAAGCTCATTTCAATATGTGGAGATTCTTGGTTCATGTTTAAGACAGGGAACCAGAAAGCTGGTTGGAAGGTCTCTGGGCATGGCTGGGACTTGCTGACTAATATGCGTCCATGAGTGGGTATAAAGTCATCTATTTTGTTGGGAGCACTCAAGTAGTGGTACATGTAGGGAATTTTTATGGGCTAGTGAGTTTCAAAGAGCAATCATCCAGTCTACTGATAAGACACATATAACCCTTGAAGCTGACCAAGGCCCAGGGAACATTGCAGAAGAGTGGGCAGTGGGAAGGTGTATTGTGAGGCATTTTTCTACCCACAGGAACTGACTGGCCGCAATCTTGACCTTATAGTGACTCTGGTACCCCCACTGGAGAAGACCCTCAGGGGCACGGGGGTGGGGAAGAGGGTACATAAGAGGATAACCCATGGAATATGACCACTTTGCAGTATGCTCACCGTTAAAGCTCCCAATAACATTGAAATTAAAATAAAAGAGAAAGGAGACTCAGTGATAGCTTATGTTCTTTGTCAACTTGATTAGACTTGGAATCACCATGGAAACACACCTCCGGGTGTGTCTATGAGGGTGTCAGTTGGCTGAATAAACAGAGGGCGGGAGCTGAGCACCAGAGCTCATTGTTTCTGCTTCCTGATTGCATACATGCTGTGACCGCCACCTCACGCTCCTCTTGCCATGTTTTCCCTGCTGCAGTGGTGGACTGTATCACCTCGAACTGTAAGCCAAGATCCTTCTTTCCTTCCTCCCTTCCTTCTTTAGGTTGCCTTTGTCAGGTGTTTTGTCACAGCAAGGAGAAAAATGCCTAATGCAGTGTTTCTCTGCACCCTCTTGTGTTCCTGGGTCCAGGGGTCAATGTAATTCTGCAAGTTTTGGAGAGTCATAGTTACCGAGATAACAGGGCCCAGAGAAGGTACTTTACTACTCCTCTTAAAGATTATCTATCATCGATCTATCTGTCTATCTCCTACAGATCTATCAAAATATATTAATCTATGTATCCATCATCTATCAGTCATCTATCAATCTATCTATCAATCTATCACCGTCTACCTATGTATTGATTATCCCTCTATTATCAAGCTATCATCTATTGGTAATAGGGCAATTCAACTCAGGCCTTGCAAATACTAGGCAAGTGCTCTACCATTGAGCTACATCCCTATCCCTGTACTTAAAGGTATTTTAAACCAGTCTGTTTCAGCTCCAGATATCCCACTGCTCTCAGAAGGACAAGCAGCTTGCTTTGAAGCGGAGAGAGGGCAAAGCGTCCTGAAAACTGAGAAACTTGGGTCAGTAGAGCGTGTAAACTGTCAACTGAGGGTCTGCAGACACATTTGGTCATACATTCAGAGTTTTGAGTTACTGGAATTAGTTGCTGATAGTAAAATGTTGGGAGATGTTTACCTTTAACGCTTGGATTTCTGTCTTCTCCCAGAGCAATAAGATTTGCCAATAGTCTTCATAGCTACCATTTTTAAGTCAGCGTGGACCTGAGTCTGTATAGAAAGACAGAACAGGGCTGGAGAGATGGCTTAGTGGTTAAGGCGCCTGCCTGTGAAGCCTAAGGTCCCAGGTTGGATCTCTCTCCAGGTCCCACGTAAGCCGGATGCACAAAGGTGAGGCAAGCGCAAGGTTGCACATACCTTCTGGTGGCACAAGTGTCTGGAGTTTGATTGCAGTGGCTGAGGCCCTGGTGTGCCAATTCTCATTTTCTCTCTCTCCCCCCTATCACTCTCACTCTCTCTCTAAAAAAAAAAATAAAAGAAATAGAAAGACAGAACAGAGTCCAGGCTTGGAGGTAGGGTGCCTTTTTTAAAGAAAGAGGCCATCACACATACAGGGACTGCTTTTCCTCACGTCATTGTGGAGGTGTAGGCCTGGGATGACTTCACATCTGTATATCACCACTGTGCCCAGGAGGTTCTGAGCTCATGACTCCTGCCTCTCTGCATGCAACTTCTCAACAGAGTCTTGTCATGGGGTCCAGAGGACATGGGGCATGTCATATGTCCTGTATCATCAGAGTCCCCTCTGCTTCTTAGGGTTGTTATAAAGGGTGGGGAGACCCTACACCCTCGAGAAGCCCCTGAATCACTGACAGACTATTCCTACCTCAGTTCTGAAGGCCCAATGGTGTCCCAGGGTATGGTTCTGCCTCACAGACCTCATCCCATGAATAGCTCCTTAGGTGCAGCAATGACGTTTGAGCTTGACCCGGATATGCGGATGGCTATGGGTTCAGGTAGCACAAACCTTGCTTAGCCCAGATTCCTTTGGGGTCTGGAATCTTCTTCCTCTGGCTACCACCATGAGCCCTAGGGACTTGTTGTCCTGTGGGGATTGCTTCTTCTTCGTGGAGGGTCCTGTTAAAGGAGCCTTTTAGGAATGCCATCCTGGTGGGCTTGCTGACTGATTGCCCCCACCCTAGGCCTGCCTGAGGCGCTCTGAGGAGGGCTAAGGAGTCTGGCCACTTACCTCACCCCATTAGGCTTACAGCAGTACTTCCAGCAGACAAAGGCTCGAAAGGGATTAGGGGCAATTACTAGGCCAGCTCTTTATTCCCCAGGTTTAATGGACCTAGCCACTGTAATTGTACCTGCCCCGCGTTGAGCTGTCCCCTCCAGCTTGGGTTGAGACGTGGGCATTGGAGGGTCTATTCTTTTGCCCATCTGCCCACTTACGGTGTGTCCTATGGCTTTAGGTGAGCTCAGTGTGGCAAAGCAGCCCGACAGAGACTGATGGCAGTGCATATGGTGGAGAATCCAGCAGCTTCCTGTGTGTTGGGGACATCCTGAGGGGACTCAGGGCCTTTTCCATCTCCTCAGTGTGCGAGCCGTTCAAGGAATCTCCTTGGTCATGTTTAGAAGGCCGGACATGCTGGGTGGGGGCAGTAGAGGGTTACAGCCAGCTTTGTGAGGTGGGAATGGGTTGGAATGGTTGGGCATGGTACCTGTTTAGCACAGTGGTGTTCTGGGGGCATGTGCTACCCAGGATGCCCTAGCTGTGGCACAGCTTGGCTATTGGAGCTCAGTCCCAAGCCACCAAGGAATGGCACTCATCTCCGGGGAATGCCCCCTTGGTCATTGTCCCTCTGAGGAGCCTTCTTATGAGCAAGGCTCCATGAGGGTTCAGGAGAGGGCATCTGATGATCCAAGGTATGCATTCTTTTCATCCTTTCGGGGAGCTGGTAAGGGGATACCAATGGCCGTGTTTTTATTTCTTAGAATTATTTTTTCCACTCATTCATGTGAACTGAGAGCACCATATCGGTTTTCCACCTTAAATAAGAGGATTAAGCGCGTTGCATAATGCAGGCCTGAGTTAAGTGCTCCAGCCCTAGCACCTTGTCACATCATGTCATTAGGAGTAATTGCCAGTGTGGGGTTTTGTGAAGGTGCCCTGTCGGGGGTGGGGAGCGGCCTGCAGGAAGCCTGACCTGACCGAGAGCTTGTTACCACCTTGGGAGGGCAGGTGGAGCTGAGTGAGTAAAATAGCCTTGTCCATCCTCCCTCACCTGGATGTCATCTGGGGAACATGGGGCACTTGGACAGTGAAAGAGATATGAGGACAACCCCAGTGCACTGTGGTCGCCAGGCTTGGTCTAGTCTCGGTTACCACCTTTGTCACTTTGGGGACAGGAGTGGGGCAGGAATCCTTTGGTTGTGATCAGAGACCCTTGGTCGCTGACTCGTGCTAGAGGTTTTGGTTAGAAGAGGTCAAGACTATCTCTTGGGAAGCTTCTCTTTTCAGATGGCAGCAACCTCAGGGGAGACTCAAGCTGCATCAAAGTGCTGAGAAGAGACAGTAAAGTGTTCAGCACTAAGTGAGACATCTCTGTCACACCCTCCAAGGCTCAGGGCCCATTGCAGAAGAGGTGGCAGAGAGAATGTAAGAACCAAAGGAAGGGGAGAAGTGCTTTGCAACACCGTCTTCCAGACACAAAGTGGCCATTGCATTCATGCCCTCACAGTGGCTGACACTCCCTACACAATAGCATAATAGGAGGGAAAAAAAACAAAAAGATGACATCAAAATGGAAGAAGGACTAGTTAGAAATGAGAAGGGGCTCAGTGGAAGAGGGAGGGGAGGGAAGACAAAGGAGGGTGGTGGGAGGGGATTATGATCGGGGTACGTTGTGTATGTGTATGGAGATTGTCAATAACAAGTTTTAAAAACTTGTTAATAATAAATAACAAATTGTATTTATTTGCAAGCACACAGAGAAAGGGCAGCCACTGCAACAAACTCCAGATGCATGCGCCACCGTGAATCTGGCTTTACGTGGGTACTGAGGAATTGAACCCTATTTGTTAGGTTTTACAGGCAAGTGCCTTAACTGCTGAGCCACCTCTCTAGCCCAATAACATTTTTTTTTTTAAAAAAAGACTATCCCTTAGTGGATTGGGACTGTAGGTTAGGGTGGAGGATCTCACCTTCTACGGAGGGCCATTCTTTTGACCTAGCATTTCTTTTTTAAAAAAACATTTTATTTCCTTGCTTATTTATTTGAGAAAGAAGCAGAGAGAGAGAGAGAGAAAGAGAGAGAGAGAGAGAGAGAGGCAGATAGAGAGAGAATGGGCGCACTAGGGCCTCTAGCCACTGCAAACGAACTCCAGATGCATGTGCCACCTTCTGCAACTGGCTTACGTGGGTTTGGGGAATTGAACCTGGGTCCTTTGGCTTTGCAGGCAAGCACCTTACTTGCTGAGCCATCTCTCTAGCCCCTAGCATTTCTGGATTTGAAACTTTATCTGAGCTCCAGGTCTTTTGCAGTGCATCAGCCTTGCCACGTTGGTAGGGATGCCCTTTGGGCGTGGACCTGTGCCTGTTGATGGGGTCTGTGGTGGGAGATGAGACCCTCATCCCTCCAAGAAGTAACTAAAGATGGTTTTGGAGTAGCTTGCTCTGGTGGGACACTGTTGGAGACACTGAGCATGCTGTTTCTATGTCAGCTTCTTGTGTGGTCACCATCAGCCACCTGTGTCATGTGCTCTCTGCTGTTTTTGACTCCTTAGTCATGGTTTGAATACAGAATGTATCTGACAGGCTTTTGTGTTTGAACCCTTGATCCCCAGCTTGTGGCATTGTTTTGGGGGAGGTTGTGGAACCCTTAGGAGGTAGGACCAACATGGGGAAAGTGAGTTGCTAAGGGTGGACCTTACAGTTTATAATCTGGCTCCATTTCCTGTCCCATCTCTGCTTCCTGATCCACTGAGATGTGAGCAGGCAGCTGCCACACGCTCCCCACCACTACTGAGCTACCCACTACCATGCCTTTGCCCCACAATAGACTGGATTGCCTCAAATCATGAGCCAAAAGAAATACCTCTTCTTTTAAGTTGTTTTCTTCTAGCAATGAAAAGTAACAAGTACATCCTTCCTAGGGCGGGTTCTTGAGGTGAGAAAGCATGAAGCAGCGTGGCTATTCCTTGAGAGTTTCTTACTGAGCACTTTCCCTGAGGAAAAGGGAAAGGAGGGTAAGGAGGGCTGGGGTGCCCAGAATGAGCAAAGGGACATTTTCTAGGTTTTCCCCACAATGCTCGAGGTCCTTAGGAGGCCGGGAAGCCAGAGGGTGTCTTGATTGTCTCTTCAAATTTTGTTCTTAGTCCTGAACTTGTCCTCTACAGCCACCACATGCCAGGTCAGGGGAAAAGAGACCAGGGCTCCCCATAGCCGTGACCACTCTGCCCACCCCACACTCAGAGGAGGAACCTCCGAGGTGCAGAAGCAGTTGCTAATGGTGTTGCGTATGAGGGATGAGTCTGAGAATGTTGCCAATTTGTTGCCCTTCCAAGCAGATTTCAAGGGCTTTGTTCTAGGTACACGTAGTACCAAGCCTTATATGGCTCCATCACCTTAATCCAGTTTCTGGAGGTGGTTGTCTGCAGCCTAGATATACATTTGACTGGCATGAGCTCTTTTCCAGAAGTGAGAGATGAGTAAGGCTCACCCCTGCTCTGTAGGAGTGTGGGAGCCAGTGGGGATGGAGCATGACACAAGGACCCCCCCATGTTGACAGAGTGGGCTGGAGCCAGTAGATGGCTCAACCCCCTCAAATGTTTTCTTATTTTATTTACTTATTTATTTGAGAGAGAGAGAGAGAGAGAAAGAAGAGAGAGCAAGGGTGTGCAAGGACCTCCAGCCACTGCAAACTCCAGATGTATGTGTCATCTTGTGCATCTGGCTTTACCTGGGTCCTGGGGAATCAGACCTGGGTCCTTAGGCTTCATAGGCAAATGCCTTAACCACTAAGCCATCTCTCCAGCCTTCAAATACTTTCTTTATAGACAAGGCTTCTGTGGAACAAAGAGAACAGGCAAAGTGCCATAGGCCACCCAGCTGCTGAGATGGCCTGGCCTTGATCTTGGACTCATGACTTTGAGGTTGATGTCCCAGGGTGGTCTATATAAGGGTGTGTGGTTGGCCAGGGACCAAAGGGTCACACATTTGAGTCTACTGCTGAGGATGACCTGAGACAGAGCTGAGAATTTCTTTTTTTTTGAAACTTTTTTTATTGGCAACTTTTATAAGCATGATCCCCTCCCAGCACCCTTCCTTTTCCCCTTCCCAAAACCCCCACCCACCGGATGTCTTTTTTTTTTTTTTTTTTTTGGAGAGAGATGCAGAGAGAGACAGAGAGAGAGGGAGAGGGAGACAGAGAATGGGCGTGCCAGCAGTCTCTCAGCTGCTGTGAACAAAATCCAGATGCATGTGCCCCCTTGTGGGCAAGTGCGGCATTGCGCCCTTCCATCACTTTGCATCTGGCTAAACGTGGGACCTGGAGATTGGAACCGCTGGACATTGGAACCAGCGTTCTTAGGCTTAGGAGGCAGGCGCCTTAACCACTAAGCCATCTCTCTAGCCCCGGATGTCTTCTTTCTAACTTGTCTGTCTTCAATTCTGCTGCAGGTCTTGTGTAGGTAGAGCCAGCCACTGTGAGGTCATGAATATCTAGGCCACTTTGTGTGGAAAACAATATTGTAAGCACTCCTTCCCTTCCTTTGGCTCTTATATTCTTCCCGCCACCTCTTCCAAAATGGTCCCTGAGCTCATGAGAGATGTCACATTTAATGCTGAACGCTCAACTATCACTTCTCAGCACTTTGGTGAGTTTTGAGTTACTCCAGTGGTCACTGCCATCCAAAAGGGGAAGCTTCGATAACCAAAAATGAGAGTAGCATAAATATATAGGTATAAGCATAAGTATTTAGAGGGCAGTTTGGTGGGCATTATACATTCATTTAGCCAGAGAAATATCCATTTAGCCAGACAATAGTAGTTTTCCCCCCTAGGGCTTATTACCTCCCAAGCCACAGGCTTTTCATTAGGTTTTCTAGTACCAGGCAGAAATTCTCTCCCTCAGAGAGAAGGCCTCAGGTCCAACCAGAGAGCAGTTGGTTTCCCTGGTAACAGACATGCCACCATTGCACCAATTGGTACATTTGATCTGGCTGGCCAGCCATGAAGCTTGCAGGGTCCACTGCTGGTTAAGACCACTGATGACTTTTCTCCTCCCAAAAGGCTGCATAGATCTTTGCAAGTATCCTGGCAGCTAGTCAGAAAGAGGAGGCTTTCAGCGCTGGGAGCTTCTTAAAGAAAAAAAAATTCAGAACTCTTCCTGGTAGTGGGGACCATTTTCTTCAATCAGATGGAATGGAGACATCTAACTAGAGGCCCTTGAGGCCCCAAAACAATACAGGCTACTGCCAAAGCTCTTGATTGCCCACCAGAAGTAGATGGTAAGACCCTATTCATGAAGATACCACACGCTTCAAATTCTTTAAGTTTTTATTATTTTTATTTATTTATGAGGGAGAGAGAGAGAGAGAGAGAGAGAGAGAGAGAGAGAATGGGTACACCATGTCCTCTAGCCATTACAAATGAACTCCAGACACATGTGCCACCATGTGCTTCCGGCTTACGTGGGACCTGGAGAATTGAACCTGTGTTCTTAGGCTTCACAGGCAAGCTCCTTAACCACTAAGCCATCTCTCTAGCCCCACTTCAATTTCACTTGAGTCATTGCACTGGAATTGAGCTGAAAGCTTCCTCCCACTGGCTAGCTGTCACAGGGCTGGAGAAAAGTCCTCATAGTTATAACCAGCAGTGGCCCCTGTGAACTCCACAACTGGTCATGCGGTGTACCCACTAGTGCAATGGTGGTATATCTGTTACGAGGTAACAAACGGCTTTCTCACAGGATGTGAAGACTGCTTTCTGGGAAGGAATTCATGCCTAGTACTGAAAACCAAGTCCCAAGCCTATGGCTGGGAAGGTCATAAGTCCTAGAGGAGCAGGAGGAAGGTACTACTGCCTAAAGGTCTATATTATGCCCAACAAATTGCCCTCTACATATTTATGCTATTGCCCATACATAAGTGCTGCTCTCACTTTTGGCTAGAGAAGTTTCTCGTTTCAGATGGTGGTGACCACTGGGAAGACACAAAACTCATCAAAGTGCTGAGAAGTGACAGTGGAGTGTTTGGCGCTGAGACCCTCCAATAGCTCAGGGACTCTAATGGAAAAGGTGGTGAAAACCATGTAAGAGCCAAAGGGTGGGAGGAGTGCTCTGGGATTCCCTCTTCCAGACACAAAGTGGTGGTCTATTCATGACTTCACAGTGGCTCTTGTTATCTGCATGAGCTGTGCATAACATTGGGGCCATAAACATGGTGTCAGAGGAGGGCAAAAGAAAACAAAAGCCAAAAAAAAAAAAACCCCGCAAAACAAACAAACAAACAAATAAACAAACACCAAAAGGACATCAAAATAGAAGAGGGACTAATTGGAAAAAAGAAGGGTTT
>PVKW010035829.1:0-20913 GCA_004027895.1 Orientallactaga bullata | reverse complement strand
TTTTACTTAGGTTTTTCAGTACCAGGTATGTATTCCCTCCTGTAGAGAGGGCCTTCAGTCCAATTATGGAGCAGTTGGTTACCCCAAGAGTAGACATGCCACTATTGCACCCGTTCAGTCATTGGGCCTGTCTGGCCAAGCTTGAATATTCAGCGTCCACTGTTTTCACTGTTGATGGCTTCTGTCTCCCATACGCTGCATGCAATGCAGCTTTTTCCAGTAAAGCTTATTCTTGAGTGTGTTGTATAGCTCAGCTAGGTTGGCTATGGTAAATGAATATTTCACCCAGTAGAATTTTCAGAACCCATCCTAAGTTGAGGAGCATCTGTACGTAGGAAGTACATAGTAACGAAGTTTCTATGATCTCCTGAGTGCGATCATTGTGAACAAATTACACACCGGTCCTTGCCCTCGTTCAGCCTGTGGAGAAAGTAGATACCAACGAAGGATACAATTACATGGTGCAATCCATTGAAGATTATGGATGCAAAGTGGCAGAGAAAGCTCTGTCTGGCTGTAATTTTAGCTGTCTCCAGAAACAAGAAAGGCATTGCTCCACTGCCCCCTAATTGTAGCTGCTCTTCTGTGTTTGTGCATTAGCAGTAATTATATGCACTTGACGTTGTCATGTCCTGAGTGTGGCAACCTGCCTAACAAGCCCGGCCTGCATCTCCCTCTTCAAAGCTACTGAGTCATTGGCACCACGCCTGACTGACGCATTGCCTACAGGGCCAGAGCCGACTGCCAACCACTTCAGGCTGGCAGGCTGTGCCCCTGGGTGTGCCACAGAGCCTGCCAGGCTGTAGCAGTCTTTTTAACCACACTTGACACATAGAGCTGAGCCACAATCATGAGAGCAATGCTAGGAAGGAGAAAGGAGAGCTTTGCTTCAGCAGTGGCAGAATTCTGAATTATTTCCAGATCCTTTCATGTCCTATACAGCTGGCCCCTCCATGGCTGTCTATCTTGTTTTTTTTTTTCTCCTTTTAAATTTTATTTATTTGTTTGGGCGGGGGTGGAGGGAGAGAATAAGTGCTCCAGGGCCTCCAGCCACTGTAAAAGAACTCCAGATGCATGTGCCACCTTGTGCATCTGGCTGACATGGGTCCTGGGGAATTGAACCTGGGTCCTTAGGCTTTGCAGGCAAGTGCATTAACTGCTAAGCCACCTCTCTAGTCCCCTATTTGTGTTTTGAAAATACACAATCCTACCGTAGTTGAAAAAGGTCAAGTCCTAAGATTCCCCTTAAGACATCACAAGCTTCTTTTTGTGATAAGTGGCTTCATGAGAGAGCATCAGGGATAAGCAAGAAAAAAAAATCACTGTTATCTCATTTTTAAAAATATTTTTATTTATTTATTTATTTGACAGAGAGAGAGAGAGAGAATGGGCACACCAGGGCCTTCAACCACTGCAAACAAACTCCAGCCCCATGTGCCCCTTTGTGCATCTAGCTAACATGGGTCTTGGGGAATCAAACCAAGGTCCTTTGGCTTTGCAGGCAAATGCCTTAATGGCTAAGCCATCCCTCCAGCCCTGTTATCTCATTTTTTTTTTTTATCACGGCTATCATTGTACCATTTAAATTCATCATTGATGTTGAAATGCTAATGCAAACTGAAGATGTGATTCTAAAAGGACCTTTGAGTTTGAAATGGACAAAAAGTATAATGGAAATAATGTTTTCCAGATAGATTCCTATAAGCCACGGCAGGACTTTCTCAGTGTCATTTGTTAAAATGTCTGCTACAAGTTTTAAACAAGTATTAGATGTACAAAGATTTCCAAGACAGCCCAGAATGGGTTAGATGAAAAAAATACATATGTTAATGTCATGTCAACAGAAAATGTCAACTACAGCTTCATGTCGTGGAACATTCATGGTATTTGTGATAAGTTGTAATGAAGTTAGCATTGCCCCTATATACACATAACACCTTTTTGTAGAAATTTTTATTGAGAATTTTAATCTATGAGCATCATGTAATTTGATCACAATTCTTTTCCATTACCCTCTTTTGTTGTCCCTCCCACACCTTCCTCCTATTTCCAGGCAGTTTTCTTCTATCTCTATTTATGGCACAATGTAGGTCTGGCCCTAGCCAGACCGCATGGCAGAAGAAACCAGGAAGTGGCTTCTGTGAACATGGCGTTCTGCACAGGCCTGGAGTGACAACAGCTACAGTCCCATGCTCGCGAGAAACCTGCTAGGAGATGACCTGTCCAGAGACAGGCTGTCATTGGTCACAAAAAGGGGACCACCCCATACAATGATTGGCCAGCCAAGCCCCTTAAAACCCCCTGCACTTCCTCGAATAAACAAGTTTGTGGCAGCTCGCCCTCTGTTGCTTCCACCCAACTCCTGAAGTCTGTGTCGTGATTCCGTGTTGCTCACCCCCAACTCAGCAGAGACCCTGCCGTCCCTCCTGGGCTGGCCTTAGGGGGGACCCCAACATCTCAATGTCTCTTTTTGTCCACTATCGTCTGTGTCATCAAGTTGATGGGTTCAAGTATCATGAAGATCTTGTAGAGTAAACGACTTCCACTGTGAACTCATGAACGTACGGGTCAGTTCATGTCTGGAAAACAGTACCCAAAACAGCCACTCCCCATCCTGTGGCCCTTACATTCTTTCTGCCCCACTTCCACAATGTTCCCGGAACCTTGAAGAACTTGATCAAGTCGCCTCATTTAGTGCTGAGCTTCCTTGCTTATTTTCAGCACGTTGGCGAGTCTTGAGTCTCCTTAGTGTGGCAGCTGGCACCTCGATAGAGGAGCTTCCCCGGCTAGTGGAGAGGACGCAGCTTACATTCTTTCCGCCATCTCCTCTGCCTGTTCCCTGAGCCCCAGCAGCTGTGATTCAGATGTCTTCTCCAGGGTTGAATATTCCACTGTCACTTCTCATCACCTTGGCTGGTCTTGGGTCTCCGGTGTAATCACTACCATCTGCCAAAAGAAGTTTCTCTAACCCAAAGTGAGATCAGCCCTAATCTAAGGGCACAAAGCGTAATCATTGGGAGGGGACTGTGATGGGCATAGCTGATCCATTTAGCCAAAGAACAGTGGCAGCCTCTCCTGCACGGCCTGTGACATTCTAAGTCATGGGCTTTTGACTCAGTTGTCAGAACCAGGCATGAATCCCCCTCCCACCGAACAGGTCTCAAATCTAATTAGAGAGCAGTTGGTTTACTCCCGTAATAGTTATGTCACTATTGCACCAGGGTGCACACTTTGCATGGCTGTCCAGTTGGGTAGCTTGCAGGATCCACTGCTGTTTAACACTGATGACTCCCCCCCCCCCAGCAGCCTGCATAGCACCTTCTAGCACTTTGACCACTAGCCAGCAGGGAGAAGGCTTCTGGCTCAGCTCCACCTTGATTTCTCAGTGTCCTGTGATTAGAACATGTGGTGTCTTCAACAATAGGGTTGAGGTTCGGGTGGGCAACTAAGAATATTGTCGATAGCCTGTATTGTTTTGAGTGGTTTGTGAGCCTTCCTGATCAACAACACATTAGGGGATTTTCCACACATGTAGGGTACTTCTGCCCAGATCCTCTCTCCCTCTCTCCCTCTCTCTCTCGGTTTTAATTATATTTTTTTCAATTAGCTAACAAAGAAGTAGGCTTAGATATGGCTTATTCATAATGTATTTAGATTGACAGACACGTGTGTGTGTGAGTGAGTGTGTTGTATGTGCATCAAACCTAAAGCCTTGCACATATAACTGACCTGCATGGCCAGCTAGTAACTCCTCCCCCTTTTTTTGGAGAGAGACAGAGAGAGACTAAGAGAGGGGGGAGAGGAAGACCTAGTAACCCCTTTTTGACATCAAGTAATTTATTAGACTGTCACTTATAGACCTTGAAGTTATTTTTTGGTTGAGATATGTGAACATTACAAAAAAAAAATGAAGTCATTAACTTCCGTTGAAACTTGTATAAAGTAGATACTAATGTAGTCCCCCTGCCCCCAGCTATTAGGCGTAGAAGGTCATCTTGTTCTCTCTGTCCTCTGGCTGCTCTGAGGGACACGGCTGACCTGATCAAAGTTCACTTTCCATAGATATTTAAAAGATGCCATAAAAGATGCTGCATCAGATAATTTTTAAATGAGATTTTATATTAAAAATAAAAAAAAAATCCTTAAAAATAAAGTGACATCCCGTTTAATTATCTTAGGAAAAATAGGAAAGGGTGCAGTTTGGCATTAGATGTTTTGGCAGTCCTTGTGACATCGCTGACAATCAAGTAGAAAGCTTCATGTTAGTCCGAAGTGAACTGCAGCAGTCAACCACATTCCCAAGATCCAGCTGGGGGAATTTTTCTTTTTAATTTGAGAGGGAAGGGACAGAGACATAGAGAAAGGAAGAGACAGAGAATGGGCGCACCGGGGCCTCTCAGCTGCTATGAAGGAACTCCAGATGTGTGTGCCCCCTTGTGAGCATGCGTGGCATTGCGTGCTCGTGTCACTTTAGCATCTGGCTGAACGTGGGACCTGGAGATTCGAATGGGCGTTCTTAGGCTTCGTAGGCAGGTGACTTAACCGCTAAGCCATCTCTCCAGCCCTGGAGGAATTTGTTGTGGAAGCACTTAAAGCTATGAGGCACATGAGTCACTGAAAGGATATGGAGGTTTAGGGACAGAACAGTAAGAAATACATGAAAGTTCCAAATGGGAAAACAACTGGTTAATGTAGAAGGTTTTTGTTTTGTTTTTCAAGGTAGCCCAAGATGACCTGGCATTCCCTGTGTCTTCTCAGGCTGTCCTTGAGCTCACAGTGATCCTTCTGCCTCTGCCTCCCGAGTGCTAGGATGAAAGGCATGTACCATCGTGCCTCACTAAAAGCTAGTTTTTAATGATTGGCCCTTAGATGTTTTGGCTGAAGACACAAACATGATAAACAAATACCTGTTTTCTTCAAATAAAAAGCATTTTATTTTTGTTCTATAGGTTTCACTCATTGGGCTTGAGAGGCTGCTTAGTGGTTAACGGCACTTGCTTGCAAAGCCTGATGGCCCAGGTTCATTTTCTAGTATCCACATAAAGCCAGATGCACGAGGTGGCACATGAGTCTGGAGTTTGTGTGCAGCAGCAGGAGGCCCTGGAGTACTCTTTCATTCTCTTCCTCTCTCTCTCTCTCACCAAATTAATATTTTAAAATAAGAGGACAGAGACAAAAATTTTAGAGAAAATACCAATTGTAGTCACCAGAGCCATCCAACTGCTTCTCTAAAGTCTTTGTGTGAGACCCCATCTGTGTGGTTGGCAAATGTTTTACAAGCGCTTGGGAAATCTACGATGCACTTCAAACAGAACACCAAGACAGCTTTTTTTGTGTGTGTGTGTGTGTTTGTCCATGAATTTGGAGAAACAAAGCAAAATTAACCCCACAGCCTCCAGTGTATATTAGCATAGCTTAACACATCGCACTTCTCATCACACGCTGATTGAAAGGTACTTACATTCCTCAGGCAATACCACTGGTTGGCCCAGGTTTAGAAATGCCCCATCAGGGCTGGAGAAATGGCTTGGCAGTTAAGGTGCCTGCCTGCCAAGCCTAAGAACGCCGTTTGATTCTCCAGGTCCCACGTGTAGCCAGATGCAAGTGATGCAAGCACGGAATGCTGCACTTGCCCACAAGGGGGCGCACACGTCTGGAGTTTGTTCACAGTGGCTGAAATGGCCCTGGTGTGCCCATTCTCTCTCTCCCTGCCTCTTCCCTTCTCTCTCTGTTTCTCTCTGTCTGGCTCACAATAAAAGATGTCTCATCACTATGCATTCAGTATTGAATGTCAGCCTGTGTGCTGTGCCTTGGATGGCTATGATGCTAGCAGAAGCTATAAAAGGCCTTTGTGACCATAGACCTCAGCCCTGATGGCACTCAGCCCTTACCTGGGAGCTTGGTGACATGGTGATACCTGTGCTCCACCCTCAGAGATTCTGGTTTTCATTGGCTTGGGAATGGCCTGGACATGAATAATTACAGATTCTGGGCTGGAGGGATGGCTTAGCGGTTAAGGCATTTGCCTGCAAAGCCAAAGGACCCAAGTTTCAACTCCCCAGGACCCATGTAAGCCAGATGCACAGGGTGGCACATACATCTGGCATTTGCAGTGGCTCAAGGCCTTGGCACGCCCAATCCCTCTCTTTCTCTCTCTCTCAAATAAATAAATAAAAATTTAAAAAATTACAGATTCAAACACAATTCCAAAGTCTTCCCTGGGAAACTGGCATTAGTACAATGCATATATAGATTCATTTATAAGTACCTCTGCAGTTAAGACACGAAACTATTCCATCTTCACAAAGAACTCCTTTGGGCTATCCTTTCAGAGTATCACCTACACACCTTTTCTTGCCATCCTCAACCCCTGACAAACACGAATCTATTCTCCCTCTCCAGATGCCCTTTCAAGATGCTACATAACTGGAGTTGTACAGTGGGTGCCTTTGAAGATGGGTAATTCCTTCAGCACAGGGTGTCTGAGATTGATCTATTTGTTGTGTGTATCAACAGTTCATTTGTGTGTGTGTGTGTGTGTGTGTTTTGAGGTAGGATCTTGCTCTAGCCCAGGCTGACCTGGAATTCACTCTGTAGTCTCAGGGTGGCCTTGAACTCATGGCAATCCTCCTACCTCTGTCTCCCAAGTGCTGGGATTAAAGGCATGTACCACTACACCTGGCTTCATTTTTTTAACATATTTTATTTATTTATTTGATCAAGAGAGAAAGAAGCAGAGAGAGACAGAGACAGACAGACAGAAAGAGAGAGAGAGAATGGGTGCACCAGTGCCTCTAGCCACTACAAATGAACTCCAGACACAGACCCATGTGCCCCCTTGTGAATCTGGCTTACTTGAGTCCTGGGGAACTGAACCTGGGTCTTTAGGCTTGGCAAGCAAGTGCCTTAACAGTTAAGCCATCTCTCTAGCTTCCCTCATTTGTTTTTATTGCTAGATATACTGCAGTATAGGGCAACTGCACATAAAGCTGCCATGATCATTGACATCCATATATTTGTGTGGAAATGTAAGTTTTCTTTGTTGGATCATATACTAAGTATTTGTCTAGCTTTTCAAGAACCTGCCAAACCACTTTCCAAAGTGACTGTACTGTTTACATTCCCACTGGCTGCTGCAAGACATTCCAATTTCTCCACATTCTTGCTCACATTTGCTATTGCTTTTTTTTTTTGGTCATTCTGCTAGGTATTTAATGATGGTGTGTGTATGTGTGTGTGTATGGTGTTTTGGTTGACCACATCCTCATGACTAGTGACGTATATTCTTATGACTGTCTGTCATTTCCTTTGCAATATCTCTGTAAATCTTTGTACAGTTGCATTTGAATTTGGGCACAGGCCAGGGAGATAGGGTGTTGGCAAGTTCTCCTGTGTATCTAATATGCAGCCAATTTGGGGAAGCACTGCTCTGTGTGTGCGCACTTGCATGCTGTTTCTCTGTGTGCATATCTCTCTGTATAGTTCTACTCAAATCTTCATAACACCTGTGCTAACAGCATTGTCTGTGTGGGCACCAGCTAATTAAGTGTGGTGGCAGTCCAAGGGAAAGCTACTGAAGGTAGTTTTCATGACCTCATAACTGTTTACATCACAGGGCTGGAAGACTGTCGGAGAACTGCGAAGGATCATTCTAGAAACTTGATACAAATACCTCCTGCTTCACAATCATGGCAAGTGTAGATACATGTGCATTCCTATGTACTTGCATGGTACATGGTAAGTTCCAGGTTTCCGAATCAGAGCTTTTAAGGACAAGATGTACCTAAGGACTTACATATATAGACCAGGTGATTGCAATGTTTGACTTGAGACCTAACTTGTTCCAGGAAGACTGGAGACCCAGCTCTGTGCTTCAGGGCATAGGTGAGGGTCCACTAGGAAGAAATTGGCTTAAAAGGAATTACCTTGAACTCACTTAGGGTAGAGCAGTGGGAAACAGAAATGGAAAGGATATGGAACAGAAATGGGTAGGATAGTGTGTTATAGGTTTTACATGCTGCTAAACTGGTCTTCCAAAGGAACGCTGGTATAGAATCATGCCTGAGTGTTGAGATGGGATAACTGGAAGTGATTAATAATGGTAAGAGAGCTGAATGTGGTAGCACATGCTTTTAATCCCAGCACTTGTGAGGCAGACATAGGAGGATTGCTATGAGTTCAAGGCCAGCTTAAGATTACATGGTGAATTTCAGGTCAGCCTGAGCTAGAGAAAGACCTCACCAAAAAAAAGAAAGAAAGAAAGAAAGAAAGAAAGAAAGAAAGAAAGAAAGAAAGAAAGAAAGAAAGAAAAAACCAGGCATGGTGGCACACATCTTTAATCCCAGCACTCGGGAGGCAGAGGTAAGAGGATTGCCAAGAGTTCGAGGCTACCCTGAGAACACAGAGTGAATTCCAGGTCAGCATGAGCTAGAGCAAGACTCTACCTCGAAAAACAAAACAAAACAAAAAGATCACTATATCTATCACTAATTATAGGTTAGACTTTTCCTGCATGCTAGCTCTCTTAACTCTTACTATAACCTAGAGGGAGCACTGCACTCTCCACTTTGTGGATGCTGCAGTTCCAAGAGGTCTGGTCCTTTAGTTGACCCAAGTATAGGACCGATGACAGAACTGTTTTTCCTTCTGAAATCCTCTTGGTGTCTTGGATCCAAACTCAGGTGTTTACTTGTATTTCTTTCAGATGATCACAAGCCCCATGTTTCAAAAGAAGCTGTAAAAATTTATAAACAGGGCAGGGGATGTTGCTCAGTAGTAGACCACTTGCTTAGCATGCACAATGTCCTGGGTTCCATCCCCAGCTATGCAAAATGACAAAATATAAAATAATGAAGAGGAGCTGGAGAGGTGTCTTAGTGGATAAGGCGCCTGCCTGCGAAGCCTAAGAACACTTGTTCAAATCTCCAGGTCCCACATTTAGCCAGACACAAAAGCGACACAAGTGTGTAATGATGTACATGCGCACAAGAGGGCACATGCATCTGGTGTTCGTTCGCAGCACCTGAAAAAGCCCTGGTGTGCCCATTCTCTCTGTCTCTCTGTCACTTCCTCTCTCTCTCAAATTAAAAAATATTAATAATGAAGAGCCGGGCGTGGTGGCGCACGCCTTTAATCGCAGTACTCAGGAGGCAGAGGTAGGAGGATTGCCGTGAGTTTGAGGCCACCCTAAGACTACATAGTTAATTCTAGGTCAGCCTGGACCAGAGTGAGACCCTACCTCAAAAAAACAAAAAAAAAATTAATAATGAAGAGATTACAACTGTTTACATATCCCTGAATTGCCTAACCACTTGTCTCCATTTGTGTTATTGCACTGAGGTTATAGTTTTAGTTCTGTGTGTGTGTGTGTGTGTGTGTGTGTGTGCACATGCATGCTATGCACACATGTGGAGATTAGAGGACAACCTCAGGGTGTTGGTCATAGCCTTCCATTTTGTGGGAAAGAGCCTTTCTGGTTGTTTGGCACTGTATATGCCAGACTAGCTGGCCTGCAAGCTTCAGGATGCTCTTGGGTGTACCACCAATTGCTGAACACACATTGGGATTAAATGCACACACTACTTGCATCTGGCTTTACCTGAGTTATGGGGATCTGCACTCTGCTCATCAGACTTGTGCAGCAAGCTCTTTTAATCACTGAGCTATCTCTCCAGCCACATAATCCTACATCTTCTCTATGTGGTACCACACTGATCTGAACTGTACACGTCACACTGGTTTTACACAGAGGGAGAAAATCACTCTGAAATGGCCAATTATGCACATTATTCAAGACCATTTCTACCCTGTCACTTGGGAACCTGTAATTATTGAGAAATAAGTCACACCCTTTGAATACACATGTTTGGCCGTGCATCCATTTCTACAGTCACCTCCGTCCACTCATTCAGGTGAAAGCCCTTTTGTTCTCTAGCCTCCATCCTGAATTGTCTTGCATGGTTGCCTTGGATCTCAGAGGACTTTGACATAATTGTTATTTACATGATGTGCCCAGCCTCGCTATTCATCATCGCTGGTTCTGTGCCATTCTTGTGTTTGTGCCTCAGATCAGTTGAAAGCTGTGGTCAAATGGATATGTGAAATGCTTTCTCCCTTTCCCTCCCAAGCTTCTAAACTGAAGCCTTTCTCCAAGGACCCTAGCCTTTCCAGAGGGACTGATGTCTCTAGAACTTAGCTAGATACCCAGCAGAAGCAGAGCCCCAGGCACACATTAGGTATCAGGCTTTAGGCCAGAGAAGCAAGAGTGGGGCAAATGAAGAGCAAAGCTTGACAAGGTGATCAGGATGATGCACTGTGGGTCCTCACCGTCCCCAGGGGTCATTGGCCACTTACGTCCCAGGCACAGGAGGAGTTGGGGGGAAGCAGGGTCCTGGAGCAGCGGGTGAGTGCGACGGGCAACGAATACCCTGAGGCAGTCTGATGGATAGCACGCTCTCGTTTATTCAACAGGGGAGTGGGTTTATAAACACTTGAGAAAGGTTGAGAAGACACATACAGACTATATGGCAATTGGATACATAATTTATGGGTTACTATCTAATTGGTTGAAAGGCAGAAGTGTAAGGGAGTTAGTGGCAGGAAAAGCTAAGTGACTTCAGAGTTGTGAGGGAGGAGCTGTGAGAGAGATAACAGGAATGGTGGGAAAAGCTACTTGACTTCAGCCACATAAGGGTCTCTTGGGCGGCTAGTCACAAGGTCAGGAATTATGGGGGGCAAGGCCTGACTTATGGAATGGTCAGATGCTTTTGGGATCAAAAGGGGGGAGGGCCTCACCAGTTCTGCCCACTCTGGGCGATGACAGGGCACACTACAATCTTGCCGGAGGGCAGGGAGGGCCAGTCACCGTCTCCAGGGTGGGTTCCTGATGATAAAGCTAGCTACAACCCCCACAGCTCAAGATCCCCGGCCATGTCCACCAGCTCAGGCCAGCTTCCTCACAGTCCCAGCCCGTTTTTAGCAATGCCCAACAATGTTCAAGCCCCATCCATTACCAGTCATACTGGACTCTGGGTGGGCCATGTGGACCCACCTTCATCTTGAAAATGTCTGTCATGGGGGAGGATGGCAGAGGATCTGCTAGTTCTCTTTACTAGACTCTCACTCATCAGAGCCAATTCTCCTGGGAGTCAGCTTTCCTTCAGTCTGGGCTCATCTCCTGGTCCTCAAGAAGCAGCAGGACAACCATCTTCTATGTCTCCTTGCTGAGGGAAGGATGGTGCCACATCCGGATCAGCAGATGGAGAAGGGCTGGTGTCCCTGTGGTAGGATCTGAGTTCCAAAACCACTTTAACTTCCATGGAGTGGGCATAGGAGCGGATGGTTCATGCATGGGAGAAGCTGCATCTACAGATGGTGGCAAAGATAGGATGACAGAGAGAAGCTGGGGCTCCCTGCTAAGCAAGCAGTCAGAACCTAGCAGACAGATAGGCTCAAGAAAGTCTGAGAAGAAAGGCAGGCATGGTGGCGCACACCTTTCATCCCAGCACTCCAGGAGGCAGAGGTAGGAGGATTGCCTAGAATTCAAGGTTACCCTGAGTTTACATAGTGAAGTCCAGGTCAGCGTGGGCTAGAGGGAGACTCTACATCGAAAAACAAATGGACAAAAAAAGAAAAGAAAAGAAAAAAGAAAATCTGAGAAGACACAAAACTGAGGTCTGATGCAGTGTCCTTTTCAATTCTAATGTAATATTCAAGTATTGGGTCATAGAGGAGCATCCCTTAGCTTCCTTAAGGTAAAAACGTGTCTATTGGAGGGCTGGAGAGATGGCTTAGCGGTTAAGGCGCCTGCCTGCTAAGCCTAAGAACCCAGTTCCAATCTCCAAGTCCCATGTTTAGCCAGATGCAGTGACGCAAGGGCGTAATGCCACACTTGCCCACAAGGGGGCGCATGCATCTGAGAGGCTGAGAGGCTGCTGGCGCACCCATTCTCTCTGTCTCCCTCTCCCTCTCTGTCTGTCTCTCTGTGTGTCTCTCTCCAAAAAAAAAAAGTTCTGTTGGATACATATGTGTTATCCTTTAGAAACTGAAGGAAGGGCTTCCAGAACAAGCGATGAGAGCTGTGAGAGCAGGCAGCAGAAATTCCCATCCAACACCACCATCACAGAGCTGAATGCAGAACTCTCCCTGGACCAAAGCTAAAAGCACCACCTTCCTAGAGTACTAGTTTGCATAGGATCCGGCCTGCCTCCAAAATGAGACAGGGGCTTTGAGCTTGTGACAGGTTTAACTATGTCCTCGCCCTTCTCCAAAATTCATATGCCCAAGTCTCCTGACATACCCTCATTTACAGATAGGACAGAATCAGGTCATTGGATAGACCCTAATCCAGTGTGACTACGTACTGTTCATATAAGAAGAGGAAATTTGAACATAAGAGACACACAGAGATGGAAGATGGTGAGAGGGAAAGGAAGGGAGGGAAGGAGAACGAGGGCAGGGGGAAGAGAAAGGGAAGAGAAAAAGGAAGGGAGGGAAGGAAAGGCTCACCAGCCTGCTGAACTCTGCAGCTGGCTAAAGCCCATTGATGTCCTTGCCTCCATGGGCAAGGTCTGCCTCCATGGGCAGGAGCCCTGTCAATTCACCCAGGGCTCTGCTCTGTCCTTAGACTGTCACAGCCCTTGGTTCAAGCTTTTCTGTGACCGTCTTGGGATTCGTCACACTTGACTAAGCCAAGGAGCCCGTAATGTTCATTTTTCAGCGAGTCCATAAATGCTGTGGCAGGTCCTGTCACCGTGTTATCACAGCAGCCCTGCAAGATTAAACCGAGACGTACTTTACCGTGCTTTCGTATTTGTTGGCGATGGAACCAGAGCTGAGTGATGTTAAGCAACCTGACTGAGTTCAACGGAACTGCCCAGAGCTGAATCTGAAATCGAGGTCTTTCTAGAAACTATCTGCAAGGAGAATTTGGACAGATATTGAGGTAAAACAAACAAGAATAAATAAATAAATCAATAAAACAACCTTCGCATGACTGTAAGTCTGAAGTTCAGCCTTTGAAAACAGGCTCAATGTCTTCCAGATGACACTGCTGCCTCACCCCATTGACCAAGGTTTCCTTTAGCCACCTCACCGGGGGATACTGTCTTTATTGCAAGTCTAGTCTGCTGTTCAGAGGGCTTCTATGAGACGCAGTATCTCTGGAGGAGCAGGACTATTGTCACCCTTAACCCCAGGCCACCTTGGCGTGGGTTCAGATAGAAACTTCTGACTTCATGCCACCCAATCAGTGCCCTTGGCCAAAGACTTTGGACCAATTGGTTGACCTTTTCCTTGCATCTAGATTTTTTTTTTTTAATTGCTGGGGTAAATCCACTCTCCTCTCTATTATGGAGTCTCACCATCTCTCATGTGTGTCCTTGTGTTTTCTAGCAGGCTGAGGTCCTTTGGTTTTCCTGCCTGTTCCACCGCCCATGCCCTCCCTACCCGTTTTCCATTTTAAAAATCTGTTTATTTGTGTGTACGCACACATGGAGGTCAGAGTTCAGCCTCGAGATATCTGCTATCTTCTTTCACCTTCTTTGATACAGGGTTTCTTGCTGCTGCAAACAAATGCCAGACGAGCTGGTCTGAGAGCGTCACATCCTATTGTGGTAGATGCACTGGGATCACAAAACACGTGCCACTTTGCAACCTGCTTTGCATGGGCTGCTGGCGAGGATGGAACTCAGGTCCAGAGACTTTGCAAGCCCGCTCTTTTTGTTGTTGTTGTTTAGTTTAGTTTAGTTTTGTTTTTTTTTTCAGGTAGGGTCTCACTGTAGCCCAGGTTGACCTGGAATTCACTATGTAGTCTCAGGGTGGCCTTGAACTCACAGTGATCCTCCTACTTCAGCCTCCCAAGTGCTGGGATTAAAGGTGTGCACCGCCACGCCTGGCTAGGCCAGCTCTTTTACCTGCAGAGCTGTCTCTAGACCTCTGCCACAGTTCTCTGAGGGCCTCTTGGGCCTCCACAACATCACCGACAAGCCATCAGTGTCATGAGGAAACATTAGACAAACTTGTGTTCCTTTTGCTCTCTGGTTCCACTCAACTAGCGCAGTTTCCAAATGCAGAAAAATGTCTGAAAGAGGCAAGAGGAAGCTTTGGAGTTTATTTTTATATTTTATTTTTCTTTATTTATTTGAGACAGAGAAATAGGCAGGGAGAGAGAGAGAGAATGGGTGTGCCTGGGCCTCTAGCCACTGCAAACGAACTCCAGATGCATGTGCCACCTCATGCATCTGGCTTATGTGGGTCCTGGGGAATTGAGCCTGGGTCCTTTGGCTTTGCAGGTAAGCGCCTTAACCACTAAGCCATTTCTTCAGTCTAAGTTTTGGAGTTTTATTGTTTTTTTTTTTCTTTACCACAAAATGTAACAATGGAGGGTGAGCTATGCAGTCAGGATCCCCTGAGAGGCGTGTAAGTTGTTTTGATCACATTCCTATCTTTGGCAAACTTACTTTCCGATTCTTTGTGGGTTTCTGGAGCGCTCTGTCTCCTTTAAGACTCCGTCTATGACTTAGGGTGGCCAGCAAGGATTGGTTCTGGGATTGTCACCTGATACAAACAGACCCAGTCAACAAGGTCCTCAAGTAGAAGATAGATGCAGGTCTTGCTTCCTGTCATGGGAGATCACGAAGACCAATGCTAAGAAAAGGGACACTAAGTGGGCTAATGGCGGGATCTGAAAGATCATCATGTAGCAGGATCTTTTCTGATGGTTACTAACTCACAAGGGCTGCGGAGACTGGCTTCACCAGCAGCCAGGTAGCTTTCCTTTTTTTTTTTTTTCTGAGGTTAGGGTCTCACTCTAGCTCAGGCTGACCTGGAATTCACTCTGTATTCTCAGGGTGGCCTTGAACACAAGGCGGTCCTCCTACCTCTGCCTCCCGAGTGCTGGGATTAAAGGCGTGCGCCACCATGCCCAGCCCCAGGTAGTGTTCTCAAGGGCTGCTGGTGGTGGAGGAAACTCAACTGTGGCAATTAGTGGCCTTGACTATCAGGAACAATGACTCTAGTGTCTTACTCAACACTCTTTCTTCTTTTTTATTTATTTTGAGAGAGAGAAAGAGGCACATGGGGGTGGGGTGGGGATGGACAAAATGGGTGCACCAGGGCCTTCAGCCACTGCAAATGAACTCCAGATGCATGCGCCCCCTTGTACACACGTGTGGCATTGCGGGCTTGCTTCACTGTGTGTCTGGCTTACGTGGGACCTGGAGATTCGAACATGAGTTCTTAGGCTTCCTAGGCAAGCACCTTAACCATTAAGCCATCTCTCCAGCCCTCTTCTTTTTAACATATGGGTATGGTAACATTCTGGGCTGGTATAATGCTTGGGGCAGCAGTGGTTTTGTTATTTGGATATAGGAATGCTAGACTCTTACAATGTGTATGAGAGCTCTATTTTTTTTTTCTCTTTTGAGAAAGTGTGTGTGTGTGTGTGTGTGTGTGTGTGTGTGTGTACATTCATATGGAGGTCAGAGGACAACTTCAGGTGTCACTCCTCGCCTTGCACCTTGTGTGAGGCAGGGTGTCTCATTCCCATTGCCTTCACCAGGGTAACCGGCTCTTGGGATCCTGGGAGATTCTTCTGTCTACCTCTTTTCTTCTGTTGGTGTGCTGGGACAACAGACACCATCCAGCTTTACATAGGTCCTGGGGATCCGAACTCAGGTACTCAGTGTTCGTGTGGCAAGGGCTGTATCCACTAAGCTATCTCTCTAGCCCCAGAACAGCTCTTTTATAATGAAGAATTGTCCCACTACTTGTACTTGTCACTGCAGGAGAGTAAGGCCTACTTGTAGAGAGAAGCGAGCCGTGGAGCCATGGCATGTGCATGTGCATGCCTCCCTGCTAATGCTAGAGACTGAGCACCGAGGCTGGGTCTCTGTGCTGGGCTCAGTCACTGCAAGGGAGGGTCCTCACACGCCACACAGACAGGGCACTGTGATCTGCAGTTGCCTTCCTTCAATCTCCAGTCTTCTCCACGTTAAGTTCGCCCTCCACATTAACTCAGGTGACCCTCCCATCTACTCGCATTCTCCTGCCTTGATTTCTAGTTGGCTCGTAGGGACTCGGAGCAAGACCCAGGAAGCTCTGCTGCTCAGATCCCTCCCTAGCCTCATCTTGGGTCACTTCTCTCCAGAACAGCTACACTGTCTGAGAATGTCTGCTCTTTCCTAGTGTCACCCATGCTGGGTACTCTGCCTGAAGTATGTGTCCTGCCTTTCAGTTCAGTCATCAAACACCCATCATTGTACCTTCCAGGAACCCCTAAGGGGATGGATGCTCTCCCGTGCGAGCACACAGCATTGACCTCTAGCCTGTGACCATTTCATATTTAGACATTCACTGGTGTGTCTGTTTTATCTGCTAGACTAGAAGATTCCCAGGTCCTGGGATTATCCCTCCATTGACTTCTATGGCATCTAGTGTACACTGGCCTGGAATGTAATAGGTACTTGGAAAAAATTTTTAAAGAATACTGAGCTTGAGAGATGGCTTAGCAGGTAAGACACTTGCATGTAAAGTCAAAGGACCCATGTTCAATTCCCCAGGACCCACGTAAGCCAGATATACAAGGTGGTGTATGTGTCTGGAGTTCATTTGCAGTGGCTGAAGGCCCTGGTATGCCCATTCTCTCTATCTGCCTCTCTCTCTCTCTCTCTCTCAAATAAATAAAATAAATAATTTTTTTAAAGTTAAAAAAATAAAATAGGGGCTGGAGAGATGGCTTAGTGGTTAAGTATTTACCTATGAAGCCTAAGGACCCAGGTTCGAGACTCAGTCCCCCAGTACCCATGTAAGCCAGATATACAAGGTGGCACATGCATCTGGAGTTCGTTTGCAGTGGCTGGAGGCCCTGGTGTGCCCATTCTCCCCACCCCCCCCACCTCTTTCCCTCTCTGTCTGTTGCTGATAAATAAATAAAAACAAACAAAAATTAAAAATAAAATAAAAATACTGTTGAACTGAATTGGCCTTTGTTATAAGACCATATGATAGATGTTTTTGTTTGCCTTTTGTTTTTTGAGATAAGATCTTTGTGTAGCATAGGCTGACCTAGAACTGTTGATCCCCCTGCCTTGCCCTCCTGAGTGCTGAAATTATAGGACTGTGTCACCACACCTGACAAAAAGATGTGCGTCTTCTATACTCAGTCCCTCCAAGGGAACATGGTGGAGACAGAAAGAATTTAAGAACTGGAGGATGGGGAGGAGTCCTATAGAAGGCAGCACTTGGGGTCTGGGGAGATGGCTTAGCTGTTAAAGTGCTTGTCTGCAAAGCCTAAGGATCCATGTTTGGCTCTCCAGATCCCATGTAAGCCAGCCGCACAAAGGTGAGCCAAGTGCAAGGTCTCACATGGCCACTAGGTGGCGCAAGCATTTGGAGTTCCATTGCAGTGGCTGAGATCCTGTTGTGCCAATTCTCTCTCTTTAAAAATTAATATTAAAATTAAAATTAATTAATTTAAAAAAAAAGAAGGCACCACTTGGGAGGCAGAAGTGGGAGGATCGCCGTGAGATCAAGGCAATCTTCAGACTACATAGTAAATTCCAGGGCAGCCTGTGCTAGAGTGAGACCCTACCTCGAAAAACCAAAATAAATAAATAAATAGAAGGCTGTCTCCTGGACACAACATGGTTGTTATACTTGTGAACTCACAGCAGCTGTAGTTCCCTGCACAAGCTGAGCCTGCTAACATTCCATCATGGATGGTGGAGAGGCTCAGAGGACCCCATTTCTACCAGAATAGTGTTTACCCCTTGATGTTGCTGGGAGAGGGATAATCATGTTTTTTTAGTGGTGTAGCCAGTAATAAGTTGTCCATACTCCAGTAAATAACCCATAACTCAGTGGGTCACACACACACACACACACACACACACACACACACAAAGAATATGAAAGTAGTTGGAAAGGGGTTTAGTAGGAGGGAGATAAGATAGGGTAATGAGGGTGAATGTGATAAAAATACATTATATAGCCGGGCGTGGTGGCGCATGCCTTTAATCCCAGCACTTGGGAGGCAAAGGTAGGAGGATTGCTGAGAGTTCGAGGCCACCCTGAGACTACATAGTGAATTCCAGGTCAGCCTGGACCAGAGTGAGACCCTACCTCGGAAAAACCAAAAAAAAAAAAAAAAACAAACAAACATTATATAAGTGTATGAAATTGTCGAAATTTTAAACATATGATAGATTTTCTGGTATATCGTGTCATTAAGTCATCAAGAAATCCTGCCATTTGTATTTTGAGTCATTCTTTGAGGGAACTGCTAATGTCCCTGTGAATATTTGCATGACACTTGTAGGTTATAAAATCACTAAATTTCTGAGTTAAAAAAAGAAAACAATAAAATTGTTACCTTGAGACTAGAGGGATGAAAGCATTTGTGATTTGCACATGGGGACCATTTTAGTTCCCTGGGCAAGTATGGAGGTGTGGGGACAAGCAGTGACACTAAGCAGAGGTAAGGGACCACTCTGCTAAAGGTGTCTACTGTTCAGACTCATAAAGAAATAAGACTGGTCCTGAGGCCAACAGGATACTATAGTGGTCTCCCTGTGTGTGGATATGAACAGTGGTCTCATTTCCTCTTGATCTTCTCATAGCATACCTTTGTTTTTCCTGTTTGTGTCTCGGAGGAGATGGCAGGGTGAAGAAGGTGAGACGTGAAGAAATGTGTATTTTTAGCCCTGACACAGTGGAATGTTCTGAGCCTTCTTTTAGAACCACACTTAAATAGAAATGTCAAGAGTTAGGGATTAAGTGATTTCATGCCTCAAGTCCAAGTCCTCCTTCCCTCCTTAGTGGGGACTTATCTTCTGACCTGATTACACCCACCGGAGTTCCTTTAAACATCAGATACAAATTCCCTTCCTACATCCTCCCCTCCCCTCCGTGGCTTCTGGAGACTGAACGGAAAGCCCCCCACGCACTAAGCCTGCACTGTGCCACTGAAGTCCACTTCCAGCCCGAGTGCACCGCCTCTTCTAAGACATTATTTGAAATGCTTTTGCAAAATTCAAGTCTGAATATGAAACTTCATTTTAAGTTTTATGGCATAACCATTTATTTCATTTTATTTATTTATTTGCAAGCAGAGAGAAAGAGAGAGAAAAGAGACAGAGAGAATGGGCATGCCAGGGCCTCCAGCCACTGCAAATGAACTCCAGATGCATGTGCCCCCTTGTGCATCTGGCTTACATGGGTCCTGGAGAGTCGAACCGGGATCCTTTGGCTTTGCAGGCAAACACCTCAACTGCTAAGCCATCTCTCCAGCCATGTAGTATACTTTCTTAGGTCAAGGCCTTGTGGCAGTTGTCTCAGTATTCCCCGCATACACACATCCCTGTTCCCAACACAAGGGGAGCACTCAGTGAGTGGCCTGTGGGAAGCCAATAGCTGGGCTCCACAAGTCCAGGATCCCCATGTTCCAGCACAGACAGAAAAGGACTTCTTCAGTTACTTCAGTTACTGTAGGGGAATTCAAGGGTGCAGAGTTCTGGGTCTAGATACATGGATTGCTAACCTAACTCCAGAGAAAAACTCAGGTAAACTTATGAAAGCAGTATTGTTTTATATTTCCAGTGCATCTTTCCTTGACAAAGATAAGCAAAACATCTTATACACGGGTGATGTTGAACTTGTCATCTTGATTGCACTGAGAGATGCCTGGGCAGTTAGTATAGCTTCCTTCCAGGTGTACCTGTGAATGCTTTTCTAGGCATGCAGTACTAACTAAGGGTTGGGAGCTGACCTGCCCTGAATGTAGGTGGCACCATCCAAAAGCCTATGTCCTAGATAGAATAAGAGAGGAAGAAAGGGCTGGAGGGTTGGCTTATTGGTTAAGGTCCATTGCAAAGTCAATGGACCCAGGTTTGATTCCCCAGATCCCACATAAGCCAGATGCACAAGGGGACGCTTTTGTTTGAAATTCATTTGCAGTGGCTGGAGGCCCAGTGTGCTCATTCTCTCTATCTGCCTCTTTCTCTTTCTCTCTTTATCAAATAAATAAATAGATAAAGTACTTTAAAAAATAGTCAAGATTGGGTATGTAGCTCAATGATAGAGTGCTTGCCTAGTGTACAGGAGATCCAGCTTATCCCCAGAACCACTAAATGAACACATGTTATCTTCATGCCAAATATTACCCATCTCCTTGACCAACCCTTCACATTGCAGCAAAAACATCACTGACTTATGAAAGCAGGAACAATTTAGTTGCCAGTGAAAATGAAGATGTTTTGACTTACAGGTTTTGTACATCCTGAAGAAAATCTGCATTTCTTCCTCAGGCCACATTAATAATAGCAAGCAAATATTGTTTATTTTAGAAAGTTTAATCATCTCCATGTGATGCATCTGGTTATTCACTGGCACAGATTTTCCTTGAGCTGGATATTTCAAGAAAACACCCTGGACAAGTAAATATATTGGTGGAAGGAGCACTGAATTTAATTAATGACAGAGAATGAATCGTGTGGATTCAGATCATAGCTTGGCATTATAATTTGTTTTGTTTTTGTTTTCCAGATAGGGACTTACTATCTGGTAGTAGTTTGGACTAGCTTCAGACTTGAGATCTCTCTTTTTTAAACTTAAATTTTATTTTGGAGAGAGTGAGTGAGAGAGAGAGAGAGAATTGACACATCAGGGCCTCAGTCACTGAAATTGAACTCCAGATGCTTGTCCTACCTAGTGGACATGTGTGACCTTGTGCTTGCCTCACCTTTGTGCATATGGCTTACATGGGATCTGGAGAGTCAAACATGGGTCCTCAGGCTTTGCAGGCAAGCACCTTAACTGCTAATCCATCTCTCCAGCCCCACACTTGAGATGTCTTGTCTCAGCATCCAGGTGTTGGGTTTACTGATGTGCATTACCCCCCCATACTCCCCACCCCCC
>PVKW010035828.1:0-21453 GCA_004027895.1 Orientallactaga bullata | reverse complement strand
AAACATGTGGGGTGTGTTTTTAAATTTTTTTATTGACAACTTCTATACTTACAGACAATAAACCATGATATTCCCCTCTCCTCCCCCCATTCCCCTTCAGAACTCCACTCTCCATCATATCCCCTCCCTCTCTCCATTAGTCTCTCTTTTAATTTGATGTCATCATCTTTTCCTCCTATTATGAAGGTCTTGTGAAGGTATTACTAAGCACTGCAAGGTCATGGATCTCGAGGTCAATTTCTGTCTGCACAGTTGCATTGTACGGAGTCATATCCTTCCTTTGGCTCTTACATTCTTTCTGCCCCCTCTTCTGCAATGGACCCTGAGCCTTGGAGGGTGTGACAGAGATGTTTCAGTGCTGAACACTCCTCCATCCCTTCTTCTCAGCACTATGTTGCCTTTTGGGTCATCCCAGTGTTCATTGCCATCTGAAAAGAACTTCTCTAACCAGAAGTGAGGGTAGCATTAATATGTGAATATGAAGTTTAGTGCTTTCAGGGCAGTTTGGTGGGAATAATATATACATTTAGCCAGACAAGAGCAGGCTTTATACCCTTAGGGCTCATGACCTCCCCTGCCATAGACTTTTTTTTTTTTTTTTTTTTGGTTTTGCGAGGTAGGGTCTCACTCTGGTCCAGGCTGACCTGGAATTAACTATGTAGTCTCAGGGTGGCCTCGAACTCTCGGCGATCCTCCTACCTCTGCCTCCCGAGTGCTGGGATTAAAGGCGTGCGCCACCACGCCCGGCCTAACTTTTGTTTAGTTTTTTCAGTACCAGTTATGTATTCCCTCCCATAGAGCAGGCCTTCAGTCCAATTAGGGAGCAGTTGGTTTCCCCCAGAGAAGACATGCCACTATTGCACCCATTCATTCATTGAGCCTGTCCGGCCAAATTTGAGGTTTCCGGTGTCCACTGTTTCACTACTGTTGATTTCTGTCTCCCCTAGGGCTGCATGCAGTGCAGCTTTTTCCAGTTCTCAGTTGGCTGGTCTACAGGGAGAAGGTTTTCTGCTCAGCACCAGCTTGATTTCTCAGTGACCTTGCTGCTCAGGCAAGTGAAGTCTTCAACAATAGGGTCTTACCATCTGTTTCTCAAGGGAAACCAAAGGCCTTGGCAATAGCCTGTAATGTTTTGGAGGCAACAGGGACCTCCCTGGCCAACAACTCACTGGAAGGTATCCCATCCCTGGCACTGAAAATGTTCTAGTAACAATCTATAGCTTCTGGATGTGCCAATATTCAAAAAAGTAGGTTTACATAAGTCTTATTCAGATATTTGACTTACTGTGGGATTTATATTGTATTTGCAAAACATGATGAAGGAAATATTTTGAGATTTGAATTAATGATATTCTCTTCCAGAGAGAATTTATGTTTTATTCCATCAAGTGCTTGTTGACACTACCAATCAGGGCTCACTTCAGTCCAAGTCAAATGATTGAGATGATTCATGTCTGAGCTAAGGTCTCAATTATAAATGTCTGCAGGTCCATTCTAGTAGTGTATGTTTTTCAGAGTCCCATCCCTAAGAATCTCTAGCTGGTCTTTCCTTGTAACACTTTTGCCAATCGAAGACTACTGTCAATATACAGACAAAACAAGGGCCAAGTGATAGTAATACCTTCTGGGACCTTTGTCCCCATCTCGTACTGACCCAATAGCTTTTCACTCCTTTTAAATTTACTGATGTCTTTATGGAGGTAGTTTTTATGTTTTGTCGAGCTTTAAGAGTTCATCAATAGAAGAATGAGTTTTATTTCTGTAGTCTGGATTACCTGTGTCTCCAGTCATCATTCCATTAGCTTCTGGTTTACATCCATAGAGATTTTTCAAAGATGTTGTTCGCCCTCTAAAAATCCATAGTGCAAACTTGAAACTGTTAACAACTCTGACATTTAAAGGGCAAAGTTAACCTATACTGAAGCAATATATGTAAATCAATTTGCATATAAACATACCATGTACACTACACTATGATTTCTCCTAAGTTCTATCTTGCTCATAGTATAAGCTGCTTTTCCTCTGATTATATTAACCCCTATGCCTTTGGTTGGTGAAATAGTATTTTATAGTGTTGGTTACTGGTAACCAATTTTGCACAATATTATATCCTAAGGTCTAGTTTACAAAATAGAAACATAATTACATAGTAGATATAAAACAAACTAAAATTTTGTCAATATTCACTGATCCAAAAAGAACTGTGGGCCATTCTGCTTCTATGGACTCCTGGATTATGAGGATACTGGTGGAATGTAGAAGATACATAACACTTAATCTTCAGTGAAAATAAAGTTGTGGTGTGAATCAGATGTCTCTCTTAGAATTATGTGTTTTGAATACTTGGTCCTCAACTGATGACAATTGGGAGATGGAACCTTACTAGAGAAGGTGTGTTGCTTGGGGCAAACTTAGGGGTGCTACAGCTTAGCTTCCTCCTTGACAGAGCTCAGCTCACTCTTGCTGCTTTCTTATGCCTATTGTGGCAAGACCTGATGTCCAGCCTCTGCTCTACAATCCTTTCCCTGCTGTGGTGAAGCTTCCCCTTGAAACTGTAAGCTGAAATAAACCTTTTTCTCCTATCAGCTACTTCTGGATGGGTGTTTTGTTCCAACATTGCAATGGTAACTACTACAGAAAATTGATACCAAAAAGTGAGACCATTGTCGCAATAAGCCTGAATTTTTTTTTTTTTTTGGTCTTTTGGAACTGCTATGTGGAAGGAATGTGGAAATATTTTTAAACGTTGGACCAAAAGCAGCAAGCAGGACCCCCAGAACTCAAACCTCCCTGTATACCTTTGGACTAGAATTTAGATCCACCTCCAAACACACCTTAGGGATGGGCTCCAGGATCCAGTCTCAGTGACACCTCCTCTACCAGCTGGGTGTCTGGAGATACAAGTTACAAGTTTAATAAAACACCCAAGTCTATGGGGGTATGCATTCAAACTACCACAATACTCATTGTAATGGCCAATTATTTTCTAAATTACACACAATTTTTTCCTTCTGCCTAAAATGTCTTGTCTCTCTATAACCCTAGGAGAAAATTCAAATTCCCCCCTGCTCATGCAAAATGGCTTTAAGTCTGGGCCCTGCTTCTTTCTCTGTTCTGATCACTATTACTACATAACAAATTGCATAAAACTTAGTGGTATAAAATAACAAGTTATTATACTTAATTCTGAAACATATTGATTCTGTGGTTCAGGAATTCAGACAAGACACAGAGATTAATGCTTTTTGTCTCTGCTTCATTCAGCATTACATAAGATGGATTGAAGGTTGAGGAATGGAATAATCTAAGGCTTGCATGCTCATGCTTTTCTTATGACAGTGACACTGGGAAGATCCCAACTGCTGCAGCTGATTTTTCTCCCTCACCCTATCTCTGAATCCATCTCTCTGCCCCCTAACTCCTTCAATGTGTTCCCTTTAGCATTGCAGAACCAGAACTTCAAAATATATATCCAGAAAGAGATACATACATAGATATAGGAATGATAGATAGATAGATAAATGATAGATAAAGAGAACACATGTAGTTCTCGTACATGCTTTCATTAGAAATGAATCAGTAAGACTAAGGCTAGCCTAACCTTGAAGAAGATTCCTTGAATTCAAATACTGTGTGTGGAAAAAATACTAATCATATTATGCCACAAATATGTAAGATAATACCAAGGGAGTTGTGATGGTGTAAATCAAGATACCAGGACTGGTATGAAAGATTTATTCCAAGAAAAAGTGAGATTTGAGTTGATTACACCGACCAGTTTGTTTCACCTGTGGACATCTAAGCATGATGGATGTGTGCAATGTAATGGTTATAATTATTCATTTCACCATTCCCCCTCTATCTCTGCATTTTTAAGGACAAAGACCCTGTCTTATCTGGCTTGATATTCCTCACATGTAAACACACATTACATTTGCTAAAAGAAAGAAAGAAAGAAAGAAAGAAAGAAAGAAAGAAAGAAAGAAAGAAAATGTTGAAAAATAAAAGGGAATTGAGCAATTCTACATAAGTATGAATGGAAAATTTCCATTCTTTACCATTTCTATATCAAATGTCTAGAAAGGTTTCAGATTTTACTTAATGTGGATTTTCAGAACACCAGGAGGAGAATATTCACTATTTTATTGGTTTAGCTGGCTTTAGCAAAACAGATACATTTTATCTTTCAGGTTATCAGTCTTTCTGTTTCATTTCACAATTTTAAAGCATGGCCCCAGTGTCCTCTGAATTGAAAGAATTCAAAGGTCAAATCTATGTCCCATCCCCTCAAATTTGTGACTGTTTGAGTAGTTGAATATGACAGAATGATATTTGTCAAATGATGAACCTAGGTCCCAAGAAATTGGCAGCTACTACTCCTTGCCCTGTGCAGTGATCACTCTCATAACTAAAGCAACTCATCAATGACCCACATGAAGAGAAGCTAATAACCAGGACCAATTCATTAGCCATTTGAGTGAGACATCATGGAAGTAGATTTACCAACTCCACGCTACCCCATTGGCACTACCTGGCACCAAGAAAAACTCCTTTCTGTGCCATACCCAAATTTCATTTATAAAATAAATTATTTTTAATACATTGTCTCATAGTGGCTCAGTGTAGAGCAAGAGATAACAGGAACATCTCCCTTCTGTCAAACTTCCTCCCCCATCCTTCTCCTTGTTAATTGCATTTACTTTTCACTGAATTTGTCACATAATCAGTATATATTTTCTATTATTCAGAAAAGGGCACATTTAATATTGCTATAATTTTCATAAGATGCTGAGCAGTAGGGGCTCTATTTTGTTATTTCTGTGTAGGCTGAGTAGAAGCACAGTAAATTTTATTTAATTGAACTGGATCAATTTTATTTTAACTGCTTTTCTCTTATTTTTAATGAAAGTTATTTGGACCATTCCCCAGACCTAATAAACAGTGGAATCTTGGAGACTACTTTCTTAATATTCTTAAAGGTAAGTTCTCCACGTACCAAAAATTTGAAAAGCTTGGCAGAGTAGTTACTTAAAATCCCTTTGGAATAAGGCTTACTGTGAGAGATAGTAAATGCTATGAAGTATTTTGCATAAGACCAAGCATAGTATAAGATCCAATAAATATTAGCTATTACTATCAAAAATAATGATGATGTTGGTCATGATAGTAACAGCTCTTACACTCTTTCTGCCCCCTCTTTTGCAAAATTCCCTGTGCCTTGGTGGGTGTGCTTTAAGTCTACTTTAGTGTTGAGTTCTCAGAAGTTTCTGAATTTCTACTTTGGTGCATTTTGAATATCCTTGGTGTCTATTTCCATCACTCTGGTGTAGGTTTTAAGGCTTGCAGTGGAAGTAGCACTGTTGCTCATCTTTCTAATTCCTCTGTGGTTTCACCTGGGCCCTGGCTGTTGTACAAGGGGTGGTTAATTTCCTGCAGGGAGTCAGCTATCTATTTTTGTCTTGTTGATAGACTTTGATTGTCCTTGGCTCTCACTGCTTTCTGAAAAATAAAAACAGATTCTTCAATGGAGAATGAGGTCAACATAGGTTAAGGGGATACACATTGTTAATTTAGAGATTTTGGTGGATGTAGCCTCACTTTTGGCCAAAGACTAGTGGGAGCTTCTTATTGGCATCCATAATCCTGGTCTCCATAGAATTGCAACTTGGTGCATAGTTCTAGCTATGGGTTCCTTTCCACTGAGCATATCTCTTAGCCAATCAGAAAGTCATTGGTTACCTGCCTAGGCTGTGTGCCACTATTGCATAGGTGTTTGCTTTCATATAGCAAGGTCCCCTACTTGTTTACAATGTTGCTGGCCATTTTCCCACAGCAGCTCAGGTAACACTTTTTAGCACTATATGGGCTAATCATTTGAGAACTGGCTTCCTTCCAGATTCAGCCTGATCTCTTGATGTTCTGTGTCATTCCCTCAGATCTTCCCACCATTACTCTGGTACACTCAAGGGGATTGAACCCCCACTACTGTCATCCTACAAGTTCTGATATCAAATACCTCTTGGCCAGGCTTATCCAAAAATAGGGCCCACTTCTAGAGACTAGTATGACTTAAGAATGTAGATTTTTCCATACCAGTGATGATATACCACTGCTGATGCTGAGTGCCTGGATCAACAAATTAGAGGACAGTGCAGAGTTATTTCATTAGCACCATTATCAGATATGACTAGCAAGCCACTTGTTAGCAAGTTTATCACATTAATCCTGTTCCTATAATGAAAAATCTATACTTTGGTCTTACTATTATGATGTTATGAGTATAGATTTGTATTATTATTAATCTAAGGGATTATGGAATGCTATTTCATCATTATGCTATCACACATAACTTTACTTGTACCTACTCTTATTTTATTGACTGAATTGAGTATGACTGTCACCTGACATTTGGAGCACCTCAAAACATTGAACCAACAAGCCGAGGAGAGTGACTATTGGCTGAGCTGATTGATCATTAATGATGAGAAACTGGTTTACTACTATTTAATAACAGGGAGATTAATTGAGATAAAATGACCCACTCAAATTGTGAGTAGCACAATCCCATGGGCCAAGTTCCTACACTGAATAAAAAAGAGAAAACTAGCTGAGCATTCAGCATCCATTCCTCTCTATCCTTCCTCCCTATTTATGTGACAGTGTGACTCTGAATTAATGCTCCTGCCATACTTTCCCCACTCTGTTGGGTGCCCTTTTGGAACTATAAATGAAAAATGAACCATTTTCCTTATATAAGTTGTTTCCAGTTGGGTATTTTGTCCTAGGAATGAAAAAGTAAATGATACAGAAATTTGACACTGTTAAGTTGGGCTATACTGTGATAAACCTGACCACATGCTTCATTGGCTTTTGGAAATGGTTTGCAGAAGGAATGCTGAAGACTTTTAAACTTTGTACTAGAGACTAGAGAAGCCTTATGTGGAAATTTGAATGTAAAATGTCCCCTATAAACTCATGTGTTTGATAATAATCAATTTTTGGTGGTGTTTAAGAAGTTTGTAGAGCCTTAAGGAGGTGGGGCCTTGTTAGAGGAGGTGTTGTCGTGGATGGCCTTGAGATGTGTCTAGTCTAGCACTACTTATTGCTTTTGTACTTTTTTACTTCCTTCATGCTGATGTGAAGATGTGGTGCCTGATGCCTGTTCCTGTCATACTTTCCCCACCATGATGGAAATTTCCTCTCAAAACTATAAGCAAAATAAAATCATTTCTTTCCATAAGCTGCTTCTAGTCAGCTATTTTGTCCCACCAAAAAGAAAGTGACTACTACAGAAAATTTGTACTGAGAAGTATGTATGGCCATGGCTGTGATAAACAAGAACTTGTGGCTCTCAGTCTTTTGGAACTGGTTTGTAGAAGGAATATGTAAGAATTTGTAACTTTGTACTATAGAAGCCCTAGAGTTCTATAGGCAAAATTTGATGGGCCATTCTGATGAGAGTTTGGAGGACTAAAATACAGATAGAAATGCTAACAATGGAGGCTTGGCTTACAAACTGTTAAAGGGGAAGAGGAACTTTGTCAGGAAATTGGCTAACGACAGATCATATGATACCATGGAAAAGAAACTGGCTATAGTCTGCTCATATTCTGAGAACTTGAGAAAAACTTAATTTGAAAGTAATGGACTGATGTGTGTTTTTTTTAATTAAAAATGGGATTTATTAGATTGGCTTACAGAACACAGGCTAGGCATAAACTGATAGGCATTATGGAGGAAATGTCAAGACAAGAAAGCATAGAGTGTGTGGTTTGGCTTATGTTTGCTGTTCTTATTTAGAGCTACAATGAAAGATAATAAAATATGGAGTAGAAGGATATGAAAAATATTAAGTTTATCACAGAAAGAAATGTGAATAAGTTTCAGGTCTCAGGCCCAGAGACTTCAGCCACTTCAGCTGGAATCATTAAAGAGATTACCACCAATAAGGATGAGCCTGTTGCTATTCATTAGGACATTAGGAAAGATCCTATTGAAGGCTGAAGCTAATGAGAATGTTAAGTCTTTTGGAAGAAGGAAGAATGCTGAAGGAGTTCCCTGCTTTCCAAGCTCAGGCTTCATCCCAATCTGGCAAAAAATGGTACTGTCATCCATGAAAAATGGAAGAAATAGAGGGTCACAGATTGCGTCATGGTTCCAGAGATCCTCTGAGGCTATGCAATGTGAGGCTGGGTCAAAATCCCTGCAAAGAAGCCCTGTGAGTCCATTGCATGAAGGTGTGGAGAGTAACCATTGGTTGCAGTGGTGTCTCTGTGATGTTGGAAATGCCAGGATTGTGGGACATCTGCCAGGAAATTCCAGGGGCCCAAGGCAGATACTGCCCAACAGAGGAGCTGCAAAACAAAAGAAAAGAAACAAAACTGCAGTTGGAGTGTCAGAGATGCCTAAGTCTTTTGAATGAGATTATTTCATCACAAATCCTGTTTCAGACATGAAGCTGTAGAATTTGTGGCTTGCTCTATTAGTTTTCCATCCTGCATAGGTCTGTTCTTTCTTTGCTGTGAACCTGTTGCTCTCTTTTGGATGGGAATGTTTACTCTGTACCATTATATATTAGAGGTGTGTAACTTATGTTTTGATTTTATAGGGCTCACAGACTGTTTTGAGTCTTAGATGAGTTTGAACTTTTGAACCGTGCTAGTTGGAATGATTAAAAACTATGGGTGCCTTTGAAGTTAGACCAAATGCATTTTGCATTGTAAGATGACCATGCACATGGAGAAAACAGGTGGAAAATTAATGACTTAAAAGTATTATGTTGAGTGTCAAGTTGGCAAGTGTAGCAGACAGCTTCAGGTTCGCTGAGATGAACTTCCAGACCAGGCACAGTTATGGAGGAAGGACTATTATTTATTGAAGCTCACAGATCCAGGGGAAGTTCCATAATGGCAGGAGAAGCTGGCCTGCTCTCCACAGGGTCAAGCAGAGAGAGAAAAGGCAACCAGCCACACAGCTCACGGAGCAAAAATTACAGCCAAAAGCCCAGCACACTTCAGGAACTCCTGCTAGGAACATTTTGCATATCTTTACAATAGAATCTCAAACCCACCACACTTTAAGATTGGCCCCCAGTGACATTGCCTCTAGCAAGGTGATTGCAGATGCAAACTATAACTAATAAAATACTGAATATATTGGGGGACATATATTCAAACTACCACAGCAAGGAATGGACTTGTGATAATGAATTTTTTGGTTGTCAACTTGACAGAATTTAGAATTACCCTGGAAACAAGTCCCTTGGCATGTCTGATAGGGATTTTCTAGATGAGATAGTTGAGATAAAATGACACACCCTAACTGTGGGTAGCACCATCACAATGGCTGAGTTGCTGGACTGTATAAAAAGGAGAAAGCTAGCAGAGAATTCAGTATTCTTCCTTCCCTGTATTTCCTCTTTGTTGACATAACAAAGTGACTCCAGCTTCCTATTCCTGCTATGCTTTCCCAACCATGTTGGATATTGTCTGGAAACTATAAGGAGAAAATAAAACCCTTTCTTTCTTAAGCTGTTTATGTTTGGATATTTTGAGCAATGAGAAAGTAACTTATACACTAATATTCTGTAAAACAAATAATAGAATATTGACATTGGTGCAATGTAATGATTGAATAGAGATTTCCTCACTTTTATTTGTATGTATTTGTCTAAGTATTTCTATTTATAATATCCACACAGTTATATCACTTGTGTTGTTTCATATATCCACTCCCATAGTCAAGATAGTAAATAATTCTGACACAACAGGTATTTCTTATATTGCCCTTTTATAAATACTCTCACTCTCCCCTCTCTCTTAATGTATCTAAGCTCTGACAATCAAGTAGGTCTTTCAATTCTAAAATGTTGTCATTTTAACAAGTTATATATAAATAGTATAATGTATAACCTTTTGAGCTTGGCTCTTTTTCACTCAGTGGAATTTCATTAAATCAGTAATATGTAGCAATAACTTCTTTTTTTGGTTTATTGTTATTGTTATTATTATTATTAACAACATATTTTGTATGGATACATCATGAATTGATACCCTTTTTTCCCTCATCCCTGCCCTCATTCCTCTGGGAACCCTCCTCAGTAGGGTTGCAGGTATTCCCCATGGGGTTGTTGGTTATATGTTGTGGGAACAGTAGTCAGTTGTTTTCAGGGGGGGGGGGATGCCTCTGGGTATGATGTCTCAACATATGGCTGTTACAATCTTCCATCCCCTCTTCCACAAAATTCCCTGAGCCATGCTGGGTGAGTTTTAAATCTGCTTCTGTGATGACCTCTGGATGTCTGCTTTGGTATGTGTTGAGTATCCTCAGGATCTGTCTCCTACACCCTGGCGCTGATTGTCAGGTTCAGCATGGAATCAGCACTCATGCTTTTCTCCCAATTCCTCTGTGGAGTCAGCTGTGGTTTGGCTGAAGTGTGAGGGGTAGTTTCTCTCCTCTGATCTCGCTACCTTCTGAAAAAGAAGAACAGATTCTTCAACAGAGAGTGAAGTCAGCGTAGTTTAAATGGGATAAGCATTATTAATTTAGGGAGAATTTGATGTATGTAACCCCTCTTTTAGCCAAAGACTAGTAAGAGCTTCACACTGGAGAACATAATCTTTGCCTCCATAGGATTCTGATCTGTTCCTAATTCCAGATATGGGTTCCTTTACACTGAGTGGATCACTTAGCCAATCAGAAAGCAATTAGTTATCCACCTAGGCTGTGTGTCACTATTGCACTGGTGTGTACATCTTGTCAGGGTGCTTGTTCCTGAGTAGCTTACACCTCTGGTTGCTCAGACGGCCTCTTTCCCCCAATAGCTCATGTAGTTCTTCCCAGAACTAGATAGGCTAACTGTCTGGGGACTGGCTTTCTTCTGAATTCCAGCCAGGTCTCTCCATGCTCTGTGTCCGGAGCATATGGTGTCTTCAGCAATAGGGTCTTAGCTTTTGCCTCAGACAAGTAATGAATTGCTTTGCCAGAAAGCTGTCTTGTTTTGGGGACCTCGTTGGTTTCTCCTATCAACAGTTCATTGTGGGTAGCAAACAATTTCTGGTGCTGGGACTTACAGGACTTACAGAGACAAAAAAAAATTCTTTTAAGTTTACGCTTCATCCCTCCCTCTCCAGGACTGTTCTTTTCAGATGCTCTCCCCTTACTCCCGTTGAGTCTTTTAGTCTATCACCAAGGATAAAGGTTTCTATGGTGCCAGGAGTTAGCTTTGTGTTTGTTTTCTCCAACCTTTCCCTTCCCCTCCCCCCAAACCTTTCCATCCCTATTGTCTGGGTCTTGAGTTGCCTATCAGGTATGACAACAACTTGAGCTGTTCCAGGTTAGGAACCACCGATAAGTGAGGCTATGTGGGGTTTGTCTCTCTGTGATTGTGTGAGTTCACTGAGTATGATCTGTTCCAAGTCTGTTCATTTTTCTACAAATTTCATTGTATCATTTTTTCTTTCTGCTTAGTAGAATTCCATTATGTATATGTACCACAAGTTTGTTATCCATTCATCCAATGGGGGGGCTGTGTTGAATCTAGTTCTTAGCTATAATGAACTGAGCAGCTATACACATGTGAGGAAATATTTCTGTATTGATGCATGGAGCATTTAGGATAAATGCCCAGTAAGGGAATAACTGGGTCTGTTGTTAGCTCTATGTTCATCCTTTTTACCTCTGACTCCCGAGTGCTGGGATTAAAGCCATGCACCACCACACCCAGCTTTAACTTTTCTTTTAATTGTTGAGTAATCATCCACACTATACTTATATAACAGTTTATTTGAGCATTCATCTATTAAAGAACATATAGGTACCAATTCCATATTTTAGCTATTAAGAACAAAGTGGCTATGAACCTTGTGTACATGTTTCTGTGTGAAGATACGTTGTTGTTTACCTTGAATGAATGCTCATTGGTACTATGCTAGTTGCATGTTGAATTTTGTTTTTCTTTGTTTTCTAACATAGTAAATTGTCAAGCTATTTTTAGAAGAGCTGTACAATTTTTGCATTCCCATCAATAATGTATGAGTGATGCAGATTTTCCATATCTTTATTAGCATTTTGTATTGTCACTACTTTTTATTTTGGCCATTTTAATATACATGTAGGGATACTCCATTATGATTTTAATCTATATTTCTATAATCATGCATGACTACTCTCTTACTATCCATCTATATTTCCTGTTTAATTATGTGCTAGATATCTTTTGCCCAGTTTGAAATAGCATTGTAGGGGTTTTTCACTGTTGAAGAACATGCTTTATATATTTCAATTATAAGTTCTCTATATAAAATGTGGTTAGCACATATTTTCTCCCAATTTACAGCTTGTCTTTTTATCTTTTTAAAGAATCTCTTTGGGTTGGAGAGATGGCTTAGCAGTTAAGGCACTTGCCTGTGAAGCCTAAGGACCCATGTTTGCCTCTCCAGATCCTACATAAGCCAGATGCACAAAGGTGAGGCAAGCACAAGGTTGCACATGCCCAATAGGTGTCACAAGCGTTTGGACTTTGATTGCAGTGGCTGAGACCTGGTGCATCAATTCTGTCTCTCTCTTGCGCATGCACACGCATGTGTGTGCTAAAAAAATAAATAAACAAATCTCTTTTTTTTTTTCAAGGTAGGGTCTTGCTCTAGCCCAGGTTGAACTGGAATTCACTATGTAGTCTCAGGCTGGCCTTGAACTCACAGTGATCCTTCTACCTCAGCCTTTCAAGTTCTGTGCTTAAAGGTGTGTACCACTATACCTGGCTTTTGAAAGAATCTTTTGCAAAACAAATTTTAAAAAAATTGAGACAGGATCTAATACAGCTCAGGCTGGCCTGGAACTTGTGACCTTCCTGCCTTTACCTCCCAAGTGTTGTGATTACAGATGTGTACCACCACCTATAGCCCCAAATTTGATATTGATAAAGTTCATCTTGTCCATTTTTTCCTTTTGTGGAACATTTCTTTGTTGTTAAGTCTAAAATCTCTTTACCTAACTCCAGATCCTGAAGATTTTCTCTGATGTTTTATCATAAAACGTACATAGTTTCATAATTTACATTTAATTTCATGACCCATTTTGAGTTAATTTTCATCTAAGATGTAAGACTTAAATCAGGGTTTGTTTTTACCTTTGAATGTTCATTGCTTCAGCATCATTTGATGAAAGAGCTATTATTTCTCCACTGAATTATTTTTACACCTTTGTTAAAAGTCAGTAGGACACATTTGTGTGACTCTATTCCTGGATTTTCTACTCCCTCTGTGCAGCTGTATCTTTGCCAATCATCCAATGTTAATTACTGTAGCTACACAATTGATCTTGAAATTAGGTATACTGTTGACTTTCTCTTTATTCTTTTTGTTTTTTTCAAAATTGCTTGGGCCATTCCAGTTCCTATGCACTTACATATAATTTTCGAATAACATTGTCCTGTTAGGCACATTCACTCCATTTCTTACTTACAATACTGTTCACTTATGAGGATTTATGGAGAAGTAAGATCTTTATGAGTCAAGTAAAATGTTTATAGTCCATGGTACTTAGTGCTAAGATAATACTTTATACATTCACATTTGGTTTTATTTGTCTTTTTATCATTTATTTTCTAGTTTTCCATTGGGTCTCATTCATTTGTTTGTTCTATTTGTATGCATGTATTATTTAGATAGATTTCAGAAGTACATTTTGATTTGTTAAAAATATATTTAGGTCATATCTTTAGTTTTTACAGTGATTGCTCTGTATTAATATATTGTTATTTGACTTGTACAAATATACTTGTATCAACACTTTACCACTTTGAGTGAATTGTGGAAACTTACTTCAATTTAGGTCCTTTGAAGCTTCACAATCTTTAAATATCATTACTTTGAGCATCATATAATGCTGTAGCTTTTTGTCATGAAACATATTTAATTTATATATCACATGAAGAAAGAATTGTATCTTTGAGTTATTTTTACTTTCTCTTCACTCCTAAAGGATTGTTGACAATTTTTTCATTCAGTGGCTCTTTCTGGCCTCTCTAATTTTTAATGAGAAATCCTTTGTCATTCAAGTTGGTGTTCCTGTATAGGTAATGCTTCTGTTGCTTTTCTTTGTCCTTAGTTTTCAGAAATTTAATTAAAATCATGCTTCATTGCATATGTTTCTTTGATATTATTCTATTTCTGATTCACTCAACTTTTCAGCGTCTTTTGCCAAATTTTGTATACCTCAAAAAGATTTGTATACTGGTCTATCTTTGAATTTCAGAATGTGTCAATAAGCTAAAATAAAATTGATGCTTTCTATATATTTATTGAATGAATGAACATATTGATAAATGTAAGAATGGAGAAGTAAATACATAATTGATTAGGTGTGATAAATGATCAACTCTGAGTTGGGGTTTCAGGTCATTTGAACAAAATAGTTCTGTCTCAGAAGTTGCTGATCTGGTCTTATTTGTCTAGTTATAGGTTTTAATGCTAGGTGAAATGCAGCTTCCTAATGAACTAATGATCTCTTTTGTCTTTGGTTATTAGGTTTTTACCATGTCTAAAACATAGAACCTCATGTATTAATTTAGAAGTGGAATAAAAACAACAAGATATACCATGACAGCTCTTTAAACTTTGAGAATAAATGGAGGCTCCCAAGGTGGATAGTGCCTATTCCTTGAAGACCAAAATTGCTAAGGCCCTATTTGTCACTACTATGTTCTAAACTCATCATTCAAAATCATCATTGAGTACACATGGATAAATCATTTCACATGTACTTGGATAGAAAAATAAATACAAGCTGGACATGGTGGTGCATGTCTTTAATCCCAGCACTTGGGAGGCAGAGGTAGGAGGATTGCCATGAGTTCTAGGCCACCCTGAGAATACACAGTGAATTCCAGGTCAGCCTGGGCTAGAGTGAGACCCTACCTTGAAAAACCAAAATATAAATAAATAAATAAATAAACACACCATTAGATGCCCAGGAGTATAGTATCACTTCCACTGTTCCCCAGTAGTCTCTTCTAACTATAGCTCACAGGACTAAATAGAGCTTTGAACATCCATTTAAGCTTAGGCTGGAAGTAGTAACACACCTGCATTTGATTTCAAATCCAGCAGTAAAATGAAAGTTTGATAAATAGATGTTACTAGAGGCAGAAGCAAGTGCACTGTTTATTAGGCAAAAGCTCCTTTATGCAGAATGTACTTAGATACATTTATTTCTTTGATTTTTCATTTTTCCTCTCTCTTCTCCCCTCACTTCCTCCATCATTTCTTCTCTCTCTCCTTGTCAAATAAAAGCTGCTTTTTATATACAGAATACAGACAAAATTAAGTTTTACATGTTTGTTGAAGTAGAGTCAACTTAGCTGTAAATTTAATCTAAGTGTATTTTTTATTGACAATTTCTATACTTACAGACAATAAACCATGATATTTTCCTCCCCTCCCCCATTCCCCTTCAGAACTCCACTCTCCATCATATCCCCTCCCTCTCTGCATTAGTCTCTCTTTTAATTTGATGTCATCATCTTTTTCTCCTATTATGATGGTCTTGTGAAGGTATTACTAGGCACTGCGAGGTCATGGATATCGAGGCCATTTTCTGTCTGGACAGTCGCATTGTATGAAATCGTACCCTTCCTTTGGCTCTTACATTCCTTCTGCCACCTCTTCTGCAATAATCTTTGGTTAAATGAATTTAAATGCACTAAAATATAAAGCAAATAAGTCAAATAATATGCATATATTGTAGTAAACACAATTTAATGTAATTTTCATTAATTGGTAGCTAGATGGACTTACAATCCTAGCTGGGGCAAGGTACTGGGGAATCAAACCTGGGTCCTCAGGCTTTTCATGCAAGCACCTTAACTGCTAAGCCATCTCTCCCCCAAAGAGCTTTCTTGTTACTTGTAATATTATGTGAGAGAGCCAAACTAAAGGAAAGCCACAGCCACAGTGGGAGCAGGGTTATTTAGAATTAAGAGGTTATTCTGTGTCCTCATTAACTGGTCTTTAAAGTTGTTGGATTGATTATTATGCATTATTAGAATTACTTTTGTTTCTGTATTACTGTACCTTCTAAAATGCCAGAAAGGTTTTTTTTTTTTTTTCTGCATCAATATTGACTTTACATATCAGATCCTGAGTAGAACAGGGTTGTATTACTGATTTACATGGATAACTGAAAAAGAGAACTCACTTTTCTTTCCTTCCTTTTTCAGAAAGATTTCAGTATGTCACCCAGCTGGGCCTCAAACTCATGCCCCAGCTGGGATTCTAAGCATGCATGACCATATCTAGTTCAAGGAATCACTTTTCTTTCGTGAGACATGATATTTATTTTTTCAAGTATAAACTTTTACTTTTTGGATAGTCATGTGTATCAACTTTTAACATATTTTCTAGACTTCAAAATTCAAAAGAACCTCCCTACTATGAGGCTTTTGAATGATTTCTCCATGTTTTGTTGTATAACTTAAGCATTTAATTTATTTGTTTGATCTATGTGGGATTTATGCTGGTGAATGGCATGAGATAATAGATCAAAAGTTATTGTTTTCCAGAGATTTACCAAGTATTGGATATCATACTGAATTTATAAACAAACACAGATTTTCTAATATTTCTTTTATATACTTCAAAAGTGTTTTATTCTTCATGAAATTTTTGGTTATTTCTTTGTGAATAACCTAGTCCTGTGCTTTTCCAATGGTATTGTTACTGTGGTAAACATGGTCCTTTCCATTATAAATAAAACTCTGTAGCTTTCTCCAGATGGAAATTTCTGAGATATTACAGACCCTTTGCTGATTCAGTGATAATCCAATTAACAAATACCTTGATAATGGTATTTTATTTTAATATGGCATGTTATGTTAAACCAGTTTTTCTGGCAATTTGGCAGTCCACAATTAGAGCCCTTAAAAGATCCATGAATATATATATTAGGAATAGACATGAAAAAGCCAAGATTGGTTGGCTCTAACTAGAAGTGTTTTGGAGGTTTTACATTTCCTTGTTTCTGTTTTAACTGTCACATACATAATACATAATATATTATTTTAATAAAAGTTCATTTTCACAAATCATAGAAAATATGCATGCAAACCCACACATCACCAAAATTTACCTCCCTCCAACTTAAATGTAGTGCTAAAAGTAAATGCAAATAGCTTTATTGAGTAAACTGGGCTTGAATTCTAATTTCACATCTGCTACCTACTTGCCTTGGCCTTGTATCCCTGGACAAGTTACTCAATCTCTTTGGGATCCTATATTCTCACATATAATCTGGGGATTGTTATAAAAATATAAAAATGTAAACAGCACCATATTTAGCTCATAGTCAACATTTCAGTTAAAGGGTAGTTCCTATGCTGACCAAGACAACATGGGAACATTGTGAAGTCTAAGCAAGTTTTCCCCTTTTGTTCCTCCTCATGGTGACTTTTTACTTCCTCTACCTCAATAATTTCCAATACTTAATAGATATATTTTTGGTTCCTCATTTCTTCTGTTTTACTTATTAAAACCCTTTCCTGTTTTCAAAACAAAACTATTTACAACTTTTATTAATTAGTTGATTATAAGCTTCATTTTCCAAGTGAATTATTTGGCTTTTACATAGAATGAAAATATTATTCACCATTAAAGGAATTTCAGGGTAGGGTGACAATTCCTTCCCTCCATGCAGATCAATATTTATTTATTTATTTATTTATGTTGGTTTTTTGAGGTAGGGTTTCACTCTAGTCCAGGCTGACCTGGAACCTACTATGTAGTCTCAGGGTGGCCTCGAACTCACGGCAATCCTCCTACCTTTGCCTCCTGAGGGCAAGGATTAAAGGCGTGTGCCACCATGCCCGGCCAATATTTTATTTTTTTATGGAACACATTAAATAGCATGTTGGTCCATATATACACTCCTACTAATCTAGCTACTAATCTAGAAATTGGAAACTAGGATCTGTATATGACAGAGGCCATGTGACATTTGTATTTCTGAGCCTGTTGTCTCAATCAAATTGACCTTTTCCAGTTTCACCCATTTTCCTGTGAATTTCACTTTATTTTTCTTTACAGTTGAATAGAACTCCATTTTGTATAGGAACCATATCTGCCTAATCCATTCATCAGTTAGTGGGCATCTAGACTGATTCCATTTCCTAGCTATTGTGAATAGAGCAACAATAAATGTGACTGAGCAAAAAAAAAAAAAAAAAAAAAAAAAGTGTAGAGCTTTTAGTGTATGTTCTCAGGAATGATAAAACTGGGTCATTTGGTAGTTCTATTTTCAGCCTTTTAAGAAATCTCCACACAGATTTCCATAGTGGCTGTACCAACCAGCATTCCTACCAAAAGTGAATAAGGTTTCTCCTTTCCCCATAACCTTGCCAGTGCTTGGCACTTTTTTTTTTTTTTACAATAGTCATTCTGACTGACATGAGATGAACTCTCACAGTAGTTTTTATTTATATTTACCTGATGGCTAAGGATGCTGAACACTTTCAAAAGCATTAGCCATTTGCATTTCTTTTGAGAATTCTCTGTTCCATTTCATTGCCCATTTTATGATTGGGTTCTTTGTTTTCTTGATGTTTATTTTATTTTAAAATGTTTTATTTATTTGAGAGAGTGAGAAAGCGGCAGAGGGAGAGAGAGAATGTGTGTGTCAGGGTTTGCAGCCACTGCAAATGAACTCTAGATGCATGTGCCATCATGTGCATCTGGCTTTATGTGGGTACTGGGGAAATTGAACCTGAGTCCTTAGGCTTCACAGGCAAGCACCTTAACTGCTAAACCGTCTTTCCAGCACGATGGTTTTTTTTTTTTTTAAGTTGTTTGTGTATGCTAGATGTTAATCCTCTGTCAGATGCATAGCTGGCAAAGGTTTGTCCCATTTTGTAGGCTGCTTCTTCTCTTAGCTGACCATTTCTTGTGCTGTATAAAAGCTTTTTAACTTCATGTGGTCCCATTTGTCAGTTGTCATTCTTATTTCCTGAGTGACTAGAAATCTATTCAGAAAATCCCTAAATATGCCTATGTCTTGTTCTATGCTCCCTAATTTTTGCTTTAATGACTTTGGAGTTTTGGCTCATACATTGAGGTCTTTGATTTATTTGGAATTGGATTTTGTGCAGAGTGAGAGATAAGGGTCTAGCTTCATTTCCTACATGTGGATATCCAATTTTGTAGCATCATTTATTGAAGATGCTGTATTTTTTTCCAATGAATCCTTTTAGCATCTTTGTCAAAAAATCAGGTAACTATCATTGCACTGACTAGTATCTGAGTCCTGTATCCTATTCCATTAATCTATGTATTTGTTTGTTTGTTTGTTTGTTTGTTTTGTTTTGCCAGCACTGTGCTGCTTCTATCACTGTGGCTGTGTAATATAAGTTGAAAATCAAGGATTGTGATACATCTAGCAGTATCCTTTTTGATCAGAATTATTTGGGATATCTGGTATCTTTTGTGCTTCCATATAAATTTTAGAATAGTTCTTTTCTATTTCTGTGAAGAATGGTACTGGAATTTGATTGGGATTGCATTGAATTTTAAATTGCTTTTCATAGTATGCTCATTTTTATGTTGTTAATTCTTCTGATTAATGGGGATGTTCCCATCTTTCCATCTTCTGGTGTCTTCCTCAATTTCTAGCACTTCCTTTGTTAGGGTCATTTCAAGGTATTTTTTGAGGTTGTTGTGATTTGAGAATGATTCCCTTCTTTCTTTTCTTCTTTTTTTTGACTATTTTCTTTTATTTTTTCCTTTATTTATTTTATTTTCTTCTTTTCCTTTTTTTTTTTGAGGTAGGGTCTCACTCTAGCCCAGGCTGACCTGGAATCACTATTTAGTCTCAGGGTGGCCTCGAACTCATGGCGATCCTCCTCCCTCTGCCTCCTGAGTGCTGGGATTAAAGGCATGCACCACCACTCCCAGCAAGTCTTCCACTTAACAGTTATTTTATTTATTTATTTTTTTTTGTTTGATGCTAGTGATTGAATCCAGGGCCTTGTGTATGCTAAGCAAGCATCTACCACTGAGCTGTTTCCCTTACTTCTTTCTCCATACATTTGTCATTGATATATACAAAAGCTAATGGTTTTTGTATGGTAAGTTAGTATTCTGCCTCTTGCTAAAAGGCATTATTAACATGAGGAGACTTTTGATGGGATCATTAGGATTCCTTATATATAGAATCATATCATCTGAAAATAAGGATCCTTTAACTTCAGGCCTTCCTATTTATATCCATTTTGTTTCCTTTGCTTTTCTTATTGCTCTAGCTAAGATTTCAAGCACTGTGTTGAATAGTAGTGGAGAAAGTGGTCACCCTTGTCTTGCATTGATTTTAGTGTGTATGCTTTAGGATTTTATTCATTTAACATGATATTGGCTATAGGTTTGTTGTATTTGGCCTTCATTATGTTGAGATATGGTCCTTCCATTCCTATCCTCTTCAGGACTTTCATCTTGAATGTATGTTAGATTTTGTCATAAGCATTTTCTGCATCAGTTGAGATGATCATACAACTTCTGCCCTTGATTCTGTTTATGTAATGTATTGCAGTAATTGATTTATGTATGTTGCTCCATCCGGGTCTCTGAGAAATGAAGCCCACTTGATTGTGGTGTGTGACTTTCTTGATATGTTCTGAATTTGGTTTGCAAGTATTTGTTGAGAATTTTTACATGTATCCCCATAAGGTAGATTGGTCTATACTTTTCATTTTCGTCATGTACTTATTTAGTTTTGGTATCAGGGTAATCCTAATTTTATAGAAAGCATTAAGAAGTATTCCTTCCCCTTCCATTTTATATAATATTATTAGAAGTATAGGTTTTAGTTCTTAAAGGACTCGTAGTATTCTGTAGTGAACAGATCTGAACCAGGGATGTTTTTCATTGTTGGGAGAATTTTAATTAATACTTCAATCTTTTTCCTTCTTATAGAGCTATTCAAATTATTGATTGCATCTTGGTTTAATTTTGATTGGTCATATGCACCTAGAAATCCACCCATTTCTTTTAGATTATCCAAATTTGGCAGAATATATTTTTTTAAAGTATGTCCTAGGGATGGGAAAATGGCTCAGCAGTTAAAGAGCACTGACTTGCAAAGCCAGTTGGCCTGGCCAGCTAAGGTTTAACTCCACAGTACCAACATACTGACAGATGCAAAAAAAAAAAAAATGGTGCATACATCTGGAGTTGATTTTCAGAGGAAAGAGGCCCTGGTATACCTGTACTCAATCTCTGTCTCTCTAAAAAATATTAAAGTATATCCTTACGATTTTCTGATTGTTGTGGTTTTTTGTAATAATGTCTCTATTTTATCACTAATTTCATTAATGTGGATCTTTTCTTTCTTTTGGTTATATTGGCTAAGAGTTTGTCAATCTTGTTTTTGTTTTTGTTTTTTTTTTTTTTGTCAAAGAACCAACTATACATT
>PVKW010035827.1:0-21437 GCA_004027895.1 Orientallactaga bullata | reverse complement strand
TGACCGCAGAGACCAGAGAAAAACACCTAGGTGTCTAACTCTGTTGCTCTTCTGCTTGTATCTCTCATGTGCCTGTTTCCTTGAGACAAAGTCTCTCGGGCTCTCACAGCACCCAGAACTGCTATTTCTTTTCTGTCAGACTGACTGAGCAGTGAGCCCCAGAAATTCTCTAATCTCTGCTCCCCACAGAACATGGGTTGCAGGCATGCCTGGCCATACCCAGTTGTTTACATGGGTGCTGGGGAATCAAGTCCTCACAGTTGTGATGCAAACACTCTTACCCACTGAGCCATTTCCCCAGCCCCTCCCTACTCACTTTTTCATAGCATTATTCACAATAGGCAAGGTATGGGATCAGTCACCAGTGGGTGGAGCTTTATTCAGTCATAACGAGAACTGAGATTACGTTGCTTATAGGAAAACAGATGGAACTAGAGATCATCATGTTAAGTGAAATAAGCCAGGCTCTGGGAGACAAATGTTCATGCTCATTTGTTTTCCCTCATGAATCCAAATAGTCAAATAAGACATAAAAGTAGAAGTTGGGGCTGGAGAGATGGCTTAGCGGTTAAGGAACCTGCCTGCTAAGCCTAAAGAATCCGGTTCCAATCTCCAGGTCCCACGTTTAGTCAGATGCAAAGTGATGCAAGGGTGCAATGCCGCACTTGACCACAAGGGGGTGCACGCACCTGGATTTCATTCACAGCAGCTGAGAGACTGCTGGCGCGCCCATTCTCTATCTGTCTCTCTCTGTGTCTCTCTCCAAAAAATAAATAAAAATAATAAAAAATAATTTTTAAAAAGTAGAATGGGGACTATTTGGGAACAGGAAGAAGAGCAGTTGAAAATGGAAAGGAGGATAAGAGAGGATGATGGGGATGAATATGAATAAAGTACATTGTACACATGTCATAATGAAATTTGATATTTTGTACAATTAGCTTTCATGTAAAATTGATCTTTCCTACTTTCCCCTCCTCCTTCCTTTTCTCTGTGCCTCTTCTTTCATTCTTTCCCTCTCTCTCTCTTTGACAGGATTTTACCTTATAGCTGTCCTTGAACTTGTAACCCTCCTTCCTTCCTTCCCCTCTGCTGGGGTCACAGGTGTACGCCAGCATAACTGGGTTGAGCAGCAATGCTTCAGTTTAGACAGCTCTGAGCTCTCCATTCTGCGTCATTCACACACTCACCATTTTTATTTATTTGTGTTCTTTTAAATTTTAGATAGAGGAGGGAGAAGAAGAGAGAATTGGCACACCAGGGCCTCAGCCACTACAGTTGAACACTAGATGACCATGCCACCTAGTGGTCATTGTGCTTGCCTCACCTTTGTGCATCTGGCTTACGTGGGACCTGGAGAGTCGAACATCAGTCCCTAGGCTTTGCAGGCCAGTACCTTAACTGTTAAGCCATCTCTCCAGCCCACTTTTAATCACCTGTCTTCTCCAGTGCAAATTGAGGTGACAATCTCTGTTCCAGCCACAGATTTGGGAAAGACATTATAGATAGCCAAGGGCATGTTTTCTCGTCAAGGAACAGAACTGCTGCCAGAGTCTTGGGAATGTGGCCCCTCTGCTGTGGATGGAGGGGCGCAGCAAGCACAGCCAGCAAAGACGACTTAGGACACCTTGACCTATTTGAAATTTAACTCAGAACCAATGTTCTATGGAAAGTGACTGGCAGTGGAGAGATGAGGAGAGTAAACACCAGAAAGGGCCTCCTTCAGTCTCCCTCGCTCATTGTCATTATCAGTAATATTTATGAGATGTTTTCTGCCGTTAGCAGGCTGCAGACACAAAGAAACGTTAGAACAGCTGCCCAGTGCTGAATTGAATGAAATCAATGCAATCCAGAGTCTTTTATGTTATGAGAAAGAAATTATTCGTTAATGACCAATACTGCTATTGCTTATGGCAGAACAGAAAGCAAATGCAGTTCCATACAATCAATAGGGACCCACGGACATTAGGGCCTGGGGATGAGCCTATGCTAATGGCAGAAGCAAACCTCTCCTTCCTCAGTTGCTTCCACCCCACCCCCACCACCCCTTCCCGCCTGGAAAGAGTGGGTTTGGGAGGCACTGTGAGTGCCTGGTAGTCACAGGCCTGTGAATGGAGGGAAGTGGTCTGTCTTTGCTTCCTGCAGGGAATTACAAAGAGGAGCCGCCCCTTCTTAACAGCCCACCATCCAGAGGAGGAGGACGTTGACCCTTCACCTTCCTTCCTTCCTATAATTTTCCATACATTTCCACTAACATTGCTTAACCTTTCCCAGACTGAAGTTTGTCTCTGTGTCTTTCAGTGAGTGTGATGGTTTTGGATCAAGTGAAGGGTCAGTAGGGAAAAAAAAGAGAGAGGGGGATTGTTGCTTGGGGACCGGGGAGATAATTCAGTCAGCAGAGCTTGCCACACACGCATGAGGACCTGAGTTTGGATCTGTATCCCCCATGAAAAAGGCCAAGTGTGCTGTGTGTGCCTGTTATCCCAGAACCAGGGAGGTAGGGTAGAAACCCTGAGGCTCATTTGCTAGTTCGTCTAGCTGAATCAGCGAGCTCTAAGGGTCTTTTTGTTTTTTATTTAATTTTTTGGTTTTTCGAAATAGGGTCTCACTCAAGCCCAGGCTGACCTGGAATTCACTATGTTGTCTCAGGGTGGCCTCGAACTCAGCGATCTTCCTACCTCTGCCTCCGCAAGTGCTGGGATTTAAAGGCGTGTGCCATCCCGCCCAGTGTGCTCTAGGTTTAATGAGGAAATACGATGGAGAGCCATTGAGGAAGATACCCAATATGGGCCTCTGACCTCCACATGCATGCACACACATGTGCCCACGCATTTATGAACACACACACAGTTAAAAAAAAAGAGGGCAGGTTGGGCCACTGCATCCTCATCACAGCCCATCGTGTGACTCAAACCTCCGAAACACCAGCAGCCAAGCACGGAGGTTTAATTCTATAAACCCTGCGACTAGGAGGGTGACTCAGGAAGACTGCCCAAACTCAAAGCATGCTGAGGTCTATGCTAGTCTGGGCTACAAAGTAAAATCCTATTTAAAGAAAAAAACTCACAAAGGGCTGGAGAGATGGCTTAGCAGTTAAGCAGCTTGCCTAAGGATTCAGGTTCAAATCCCTAGTACCTATGTAAGCCAAGCGTACAAGGTGGCACATGCGTCTGGAGTTTGTTTACAGTGGCTAGAGGCCCTGGCGTACCCGTTCTTTCTCTCTCTCTCTCTCTATTTCTCTCTCTGCCTCTCTTTCTATCTCAAATAAATATATTAAATATTTTAAAAAATCAAAAAGATGGATGGAAGGAAAGAGGGACAAAGGGAGGGAGGGAAGGAAGAAAGGATAGAGCTAGTGGAGATCAAAGAACAGAAAGAAAAATCCAGGATGCTCGGAGATAGTCTGAGCCCCCTTCCGCATGCCCCTGAGGCTGACAGAATACCGCATTCTAAAGCAGGAGGGAGGAAAACCAGGTATCCAGACTATATTTATATCATTTAGGAACCAGATAAATCAGAGCCATCATCATTTGTCTGTTTGGTGTGAATTAAATGACTCCATCAGATGTCAACAACGAAGACAGATGAGGAGCTCCTTGTACATCAGCCTCACTGTTAGCTGCCCGCAACTACCTCAAGGTGTGAGAGCAGCGCTTGATTTCCGAGAGTGTGCTGCTTCTCAATGTTTGAGACTAGAAGCTGTTGCTTTCAGTCTACCTCCTCCCCTAGACCAGAACAGGTTCATCCTGCCACAAAAAAAGCTAAAATTTGGAGCTGCAAGTCTCCACTGGGATCTGCACTCTGCGTCTCTTTCTCTCTCTCTCTGATTCCCTGTTATGCCTTCCCAAGTTTCCACTGCTCCCACCCCATCTTCAGCTTTAACCCATCAAACAACCTGAACCTTCATATGTCAACCCACAGATTTCTCTTCTGGTTCATAACCAGTATCTTCTTTGTCTTGGGTTTAGGTTTTTGCTGTTGCATTAGCAAATGTTTTGACACAAGTGACCTAAAAGGTAAATAAATCTTATTTTAAAATATGTTTTTATTTATTAATTTATTAATAACCGGGGGGGGGGAGTGGATAATGAGCATGCCAGGGCCTCTCGCCGCTACAAATGAGCTCCAAATACGTGTGCCACTTGTGGGTACTAGGGAATTGATCCCAGGCTGTCAGGCTTTGCAAATAAGTGCCTTGAATCACTGAGCCATCTCTCCAGCCCCCTAAATAAATATTATTGTTTAAATTGCATATGTACCAGAAAATTACATATATGACAAGCATCGTCATAATAGGGATTAGGAATAAGGTAGCCCCCATTTGGTAGGCAGCTAGTCAAGATCACAGGCCCCACAGTGAATAACCAGAAATATCTGCAGGGTCTAACAGAGCCAACAAGCACAGAGATTAACTTCAGAAAGTCAAGTCTAGGAACTAACATTTTTTTTTCCCCCTGAGGTAGAGTCTCACTCATGTAGCTCAGGCTGACCTGCAATTCACTCTGTAGTCTCAGGGTGGCCTTGAACTCACAGCGATCCTTCTACCTCTGCGCCACCATGCCCAGCTTTCAGAACGAAAATCTGAAAGCGCCTGGCTTCCAAAAAGTCAAAAGCACTGACTTGTGCTGACTCATTGGGATGTCAGCTGCCTTATTCAAAGTAACCAAGCCTCCCTCTAACTCATGAACCTTATCAGGAGCCCTCCCATACATCCAAAGTAACCAACCCAATCCATGCCCACTTGATGCCTAATTTACATCCCCAAGGGTATCAGATCATCGGTCTATCAGAAGCCACGCATCACATGAAGTGACACATACGATCGACTTCATCTACCTGAGTGGACACTTAATTTACATTCCCCAAGGTATAAAATCCCCTGGCCCAAGGCGCTACATCACTGTCCGCTCCAGACCCATTCTAGCTTGGTTGCTGCTCTGCCTTGCTTTCACTCTGCTTTACTCTCAGTGAATTGAACGCTGTCTTAACTTGCCCTTCTGCTGTTTTTGCACTGGTCATTCTTTGGTTGTTACAACACAGTGAACTTGAGAGCCAGTGGCTTGGGAAGTTTTAGTGACCATTGAAAATGCCCGGTGCTCTGACCCTTAGAAGCCCATCCATAACCAAGACTGGCTGTGTTGCTCTCAAAACCCACAACAGGGCTGGAAAGATGGCTTAGCAGTTAAGGTGCTTGCCTGTGAAGCCTAAGGACCCAGGTTCCGTTCTCCAGTATCCACTATCCATTCCAGTATTCAGATGCACAAGGTAGCGCATGTGTCTGGAGTTTGTTTGCAGTGGTTGGAGGTCCTGGCATGCCCATTCTCTCTCTCTCTCTGCCTCTTCTCTCTCAAATAAATATGTGAAAAATGTTAAAAAACCCACAACAATAACTAGAAAATTAAGTTCATCCATTTTATGGTCATTTGTTTATTTTTTTTAAATTATTTATTTGAGAGAGCTTGCTTCCATATTGGAATACATCAAAGCAAAAAGTATCTCAAGATATTTCTCTAACCTAAACCCACAACATACAATTCTTTTTTAAAAAATATATTTCATTTATTTATTTGAGAGAGACAAAGAGGCAGAGAGGGACAGAAACAAAGACAGGAGGGAGAGAATAGGTATGCCAGGGCCTCCAACCACTGCAAACGAAATCCAGACGCATGCACCCCCTTGTGCATCCGGCTTATGTGGGTCCTGGGGAGTCGAACCGGGATCTTTTGGCTTGGCAGGCAAATGCCTTAACTGCTAAGCCATCTCTCCAGCCCCCAACATAGCATTCTATAGAATCTCATAGCACTCTACATAATTTTGGGGCTTTCAAACTTTGTTGGTGCTGAAGAGATGGCTCCGTGGGTAAGAGCACTTCCTGTACAAGCACGACACGAGTTTGATCCCCAGCAACTATAAGAAAGACCAGCAATGGTCATACGTGCTTGCAAGCCCGGGACTAAAGGACCAGAGGCAGAAAGTTCACGGGAGCTCCTTGGGTAGCCAGTCTAACGGAAAACTGGGGTGCTCAAGTTCTAGTAGAGTCTGCCTCCAGAAAGTAAGGCAGAAGAGTGTGAGAGGAGGACACTTGGCATCTTCCCCTGCACTGTGAACACACCCGCACACACATGTGCATGTACAACATTCACACACATATGCATCCCACAAATCCTAAACACACACACACACCAACAAAAGTTTAAAACTTTGTCACTGGCTTTCTTTCTGCCTGGCACAGTGCTGAATATGAGTTTGGTCATTGTCCCCAATGACAGTATTCCTGAGAATGTGTCCTCAAAAAAAAACCAGATGCAGGCTGGAGGGATGGCTTAGCGGTTAAGGCGTTTGCCTGCAAAGCCAAAGGACCCAGGTTCGATTCCCCAGGACCCACGTAAGCCAGATGCACAAAGGGGCACATGCATCTGGAGTTCATTTGCGCTTGCTGTAGGCCCTGGTGCGCCCATTATCTCTCTCTCTCTCTTCTCTCTCTGTCAGATAAGTAAACAAACAAACAAACAAACAAAAAAGCAGATGGTTGGGACATTTGAGAAGGTTATCATTATAGAATCATCCACATTTCTCAAATGTGACATATAGACCAGTTTCCTTAGCTACATCAGCCATCAGCTGCAGCGGACTAAAACCAAACGAGGCCTTTCCCAGTGAGTTTGTGGGCGACGCTAAGGATATAAAACACATTTAGGAGACATTAGAAACACATCAGAGAGAGAGTTAAGTTCAATGCCCTCCATTTTCTGCATAATAACCTATGGCTGCCATTCCTCAAAGCCCATCAGTTGCAGCAGAACAAGGTATTTCTTGAGGTTATAACCACACTTAAACCTTTACATTGTGCTCAGCAATTTAATAAGTTTGACTAATAAGCTCTCTCTGTGGTGTCAGCATCATACTAAGCCCTACGTAGAAGCCTCAGAAGACAGCAAGCCCCAGGCTAAGCAGTTCCACAGCAGCCAGGAGCCATCGGCGGCACATTAGCTCTGCAACCTTATGAGAGTCACAGCTTCTTTGGGACATCTTTTCGTAGTCTGTAAGGTTAAGGGAGGGGTACAAATGGTCCACATCTTTTTCAGAGCTGATGTTCTATCATGCCATTCATCTTCCATTACACAAGTTATGCCTTTGGAAGTCCCATCAAATAAATAGAGTGATTAAATGTGATGGCGGGTGGGGTGGAGGGATGGCTTAGCGGATAAGGTGCTCGCCCGCAAAGCCAAAAGACTCAGGTTCGGTTCCCCAGAACCCACATAAGCCAGATGCACAAGGTGGCACATGCTTCTGGAGTTCGTTCGCAGTGGCTGAATGCCCTGATGCACCCATTCTCTCCCTCTCTCTCTCGCTGTCTCTGTCTCTCTCTCTGTGCCTCAAAGAAATAAAATAAATAAATATATATATTTTTTAAATGTGACAGCGGGGAAGATGAAGAGGGTCTTGAAGAAGGAAGGACTTTTGACACAAACTCCCGTGATCCTCTTGGCACTGTCCATTTTGAGATGTGCACAGCCGACTTTGATCATCGCGGATAAAGTGTTAAGTGAGCCAGCCTGGAGACAACACTCCCTTTTCAGGGACAGAGCCATGCCTGACTCTCCTCCATGATGGAAATTATTGAGCTGTGACTGGCCAGGGCTAAGCACTGGGAATCCTTGGCGCCGTGGCAATGTGGATGAGAGCATGCATCCCATTGTGAGCACCTTGTGCACTTCACAGCTAAGGGTGCATCCCTCAGTTCCTGTGCTTTGCTGCTCTTTCACCCCTGTGACCTTCAGAAACTTGTTCTTGGATCTTGGAGTTTGTGGAAGTTTGAATAGATGGCCCCCGATATATTCAGTGTTTTATTAGTTTGTAGTTTGCATCTGCAGCCACCTGGCTGGACAAGGTATCACGGAGTGGATCTTAGCTTCCAGTCCTAAGGTGTAGTGGTGGATTTGCAATTCCAGTCTAAAAATATGCCAAGTGCCTGGAGTTTCTCTCTCTACTTGGATCTGTGAAAGCGGGCTAGCTTGGAACTGCCATTTTGGAACTTCCCCTGGATCTGTAAGCTTCAATAAATAATCCCTTCTGCCATAACTGCCAGGTCTGGAAGTTCATCTCAACAAACCTGAAGCTGTCTACTACAGACTTAGACACAAATAAGGGCAGGAGATGTATCTGGAGGTTGTGGTCTCCCCTCTTCCTGGACATCCATAGCCAATGTGTTCACGTTTCTTTAACTCTACGCAAGATGAATGCTCAGCTATCTTTGGCTGACGCTGAGGCAGGCGTTCCCTGTAGTCGCACTCCTACTGGTCTTCCCTCCTTTCTCATCCTGCTTCCCGAGACTTTCACACCTTTACCAACCGCTTTGGAAAGCGTCTCTGAGGCTTTTTTTTTTTTCTGGCAGGGTCTCATGCATCCCAGGCTAACCTCAAACTTTCTATGTAGCTTAGGATGACCTTAAACTCCCGATCCTCCTGCCTCTGCCTCCCAAGCGCTGGGATGACAGGGGTACACCACCGCGCCCAGCCTGGAAGCACTTTCTTAGTAAATCACTTTGCATCCAAGTCCTTGTGTCAGAGTCTGCATCCAGGAGCACCTGGCCTACAATACTGTGTAAATGCACACTTGCGCAACCTTTCCAAAAGTTGACTGTCTGTTAAATGGAGTGCATCACAGAGAACCAAATTTAGTCAAGAGGCCACCAGGCTGCAAGATCCGCCTTCGTTTGAGAAAATAATAATAATAATAATAATAATGATGGTTTTCAGACCATTGCAGAAAGCAGAGGTCTTGACAAGGGTGTTGAAAACACTTGACGAAGATGCGAAGAGTCTCCAGAAACATCCATCCCTCTAATGCCTGTGGCTCTTATGAGCCCTGACGTTTCCTAATACGGCCACTTCTTTCTACTCCATATATCCACGCTTGCTGCTGTAAATGTTAGAGAGAAGGAGCAGAGTGAGATAATTCCTGGCTGGTTTATGATGCAGAGTAGACATCACTTACCCTTGTATGTTTTAGAGACTCCGTGCTGTTGTTTGTACGGGCAATGCCTAGCATTTGTTTAGTGCACTATAGCTTGCAAAGTGCTTTCCGATGATCCAGTGCAATTCTTACAATTGCCTCGGTGAGGGATATGATGATCCCAATTTCACACACGAGGAAAGGACTCCGAAAGTGGCAAATCAGATCCACTGGGCTATAAAGCAGGGATGTTTGGTTGGTGAATGACACACGATCTTCAATGCTTGGTGGTTCCAAGCCAGATCGTAGTAGGGGGAAAAGCATGTGACAGCTGAGGCAAACCGGGAGAACTCAGAGAGAATATGAAGAAGATAAGGCAGGAAGCTGTAGACAAAACAAAACAAAGCAAAACAGAAAGTGACATTAGAGCCAGGCGTGGTGGCATATGCTTTTACTCCCAGCACTCGGGAGGCAGAAGTAGGGGGATTGCCATGAGTTCGAGGCCATCTTGAGCCTACATAGTGAATTCCAGGTCAGCCTGGGCTAGAATGAGACCCTACCTTGAAAAAAAAAGTGAAATTATGAAAAGTTGGAAAACCAGGCAAAACTGTAAGCTAGGATTAGGCAGTTCCAACACTAGGCCTTAAAGATTCTGATCAAGACATATACTCCAAAATCTTCACTCCATTGAGCAGGGACGACCTCGGCTTGGAATGCTGATGCTGAGGCACAGACCCAACCACGGAAGCTGAGGTTCAAGACAAATCAGGTCAAGTCTGAGCTGCAGGTCAGTACATTGTTCCTGTTTGCTGGTTTAGTTGACTCCAGAACTTGAAGTTAGATGGTGAAAGTAAGTGTCTAGCACAGTCATTAAAAGTATAGACTCCTGGGCTGGGGAGATGGCTCAGTGGTTAAAAGGTTTTGCTCCATAAACCTGTCAACCAGAGTTCGAATCCCCAGCACCCACATAAAGCTGGATGCAAAAGTGAAAAGTGGTACCCATGTCTGTAATCCCATACATCTGTGGTAATGTGAGGTGGAGTCAGGCGAATCGCCAAGCCCGAATGGTCCAGCCAATTTGGCCTTCCCAGTGGAAAAGCAAGAGAAACTTTGTTTCTTTCTTTCTTTTTGAAAAATTCATTTATTTGAGAAAGAGAGGGAAAGAGGGAAGGACAGATCACAATCCCCTTCTCCCCCTTCTTTGTTGTCCCTCCACACACCACTCCGCTGAACCCTTTCTTTGGGCCAACTAGTTCCTTTTCTATTTTGCTGTCACCATATTTTTTGTCCTCATGTTACGCAGCTCTTGTGTAGGTGGTGTCATCCACTGTGACATCATGAATGGCATAACGGCTGTGTGTCTGGAAGACAGTAGTGCAAAGCACTACCACCTCCCTTCTTTTGGCTTTTACGTTCTTTCCGCTACCTCTTTTGCAAGCCAACACTAATTTTTGAAAGCTCATGGCATGTGATAAACGGTGCTAATTACATGCATACCACACACAATCTTTGCCACCATAGACGTGTTTCAAACGCTGACACCGCAAGCTATTTGAGGGGAAATTAGCCAAGGGCTCAGCTTTTCCATGTCATGTATGATTATACAACAGCAGCCCATCCATAAAGTTGAATTAAAATATTAATTTTCTGGGGGCTCTGAGAGTTGCAAGTTTAATTTCTATATGTATTTAGCACCTCCTAAAAATGAGCCATGACTGCTACGGTCGTTTTGGTAGAAGTCCCCTGAACCCTTTTATTTCTCTCCTGGACTGTTTAAGTTTCTGGCTGCCGACGCTGGAGTGGCAGGGAGCTAAATGAAAGGTAGCAAGCTCATTTGCTGGAACCATTTTCTCAGTCAGAAAGATAATGGCAGTGACAGCCTAGCACAAGAAAAGGGTCTGAAGATAACCTAAAAGCCATTTTGGGGCGCCTGCTGAGAATCACACATACAATATGATCTGAAGGTGGGCTTGCCAGGCATGGAATTCTGTAAACACATATTTATGGAGGGACTGTTGCACAAAAGATGGGTGATTGTCTGTGGTAGGAGAGCCAAAATGAGCAGAACTAACGCATAGCCACTTTCCCTGAGAATGTTTGTGGCCCATGTCAGGGGAAAGAAACACAAACATACCTGAAAATGAGGTGAAAAATCAGAATGAGGGCTAGAGAGATGGCTCAGCAGTTAAAGTTGCTTGCAAAGCCTGTTGAGCCAGGTTCAGTTTCCCAGGACCCACGTCAAGCCACTTGCACAAAGTGGTACGTGCATCTGGAGTTTGCAGAGGCCCTGGCATGTCCATTCCTTTTCTCTTCCTCTCTCTCAAATTATAAATAAATAAAAATATTTTAAAGCCAGGCATGGTGGCGCACGCCTTTAATCCCAGCACTCGGGAGGCAGAGGTAGGAGGATCACCATGAGTTTGAGGCCACCCTGAGACTACATAGTGAATTCCAGGTCAGCCTGAGCTACAGCAAAACCCTACATATATAATAATATATATATATATGGAGAGAGAGAGAGAGAGAGAGAGAGAGAGAGATCAGAATGAAAGGGATCTGCATGTATATAACAGAGAAGTCAATTTAAACATTAGAAGGTGTTGGGTTCATGTATCTGAAAGATCCAAAGATCAGATAAGCTAATTGGTTTGACTGGTCACCAAGGTCCCCATGTCTTCTGCTTACTCTAACTCCCTCTTCCCTTAGGCTGGCACCCCTCATAATCCTGAAATGGCTGTCACCATTCCAGGTTATGATGCTCCCCCCCGCCCACAGGTTCATATTTTGTATACTTGTTCCCCAGCTGTTGGCACCACTTTGGGAGGTTGTGGACTCTTTCGGAGGTGGGGGCTGGCTGGCAGGGGTAGGTCTGTGGGGCAGGCCTTGGGAGGTTAGCAGCTCTGGCTCTGGTTCTAGCGGTTCTCTCTGATGTGCGGTTTGCTGCTGTTGAGGATCCTACGCTCCGTGGTCCAGTCACCATGTACTCTGCCATACCTTCCTCACAGAGATGGACTGGGAATCTCTGAAACTGTGAGCCAAAACAGTCTTTTCTTCTCATAAGTAATTTCCTTTTTTATTTAAACATTTTTATTTTGTATTTATTTATTTGAGAGAGAGAAGCATAGAGAAAGAGAGAGAGAGAGAGAAGAGAATGGGCGTGCCAGGGCCTCCAACTACTGCAAAGGAACTTCAGAAGCATATACCACCTTGTGTGTCTGGCTTACATGGGTCCTGGGGAATTGAGCTGAGGTTCTTTGGCTTTGCAGGCAAGCACCTTAACTGCTAACCCATCTCTCCAGCCTTAAAGTTTTAAAAAAATATTTTTATTTATTTACTTGATAGAGAGAGTAAGAGAGAATGGGCATGCCAGGGCCTCTAGCTGCTGCAAACAAACTCCAGATGCATGTGCCACCTTGTGCGTCTGGCTTATGTGGGTCCTGGGGAATCGAACCTGGGTCCTTTGGCTTTGCAGGCAAGTGCCTTAACCACCAAGCCATCTCTCTGGCCCCTCATAGGTAATTTCTGTCAGGTATTTTCATCTCAAAGACACAAAAGTAATCATACACTTACATCTAAACATCACAATCTTTCTGAAGAAAGGTAACATTTCCCAACATTTATAGGAAAGTCACTAAATTCACTCAAATTCTTAAATATTATGGCCACTTGGGTGATGGTTGTGTTCTTCAACAAAAGGCAACTGGGAGCCGGGCGTGGTGGCGCACGCTTTTAATCCCAGCACTCAGGAGGCAGAGGTAGGAGGATCGCCATGAGTTCAAGGCCACACTGAGACTACATAATTAATTCCAGGTCAGCCTGGGCCAGAGTGAGATCCTACCTCGAAAAAAAAAAAAAAAAGGCAACTGGGATGTGGAACTGGGGCAAGGGTGAATGTCCCTTGTAAAATATTGCAACATTTTTCCCCCAAAATTAAAACCTTTCATTTTATTCTGGAGGGAGGCTGATAGGAAGTTCCAGATTGAGACACAGCCTAAGCGATTAAGGCTCAGAATATAAGGTAGGCTCAGCTCACAAGTCTCAGGAAGTGCTTGAAATTCACAAGACCCTCAAGGTCCCTCCTTGGGGGTTAGATGAGGAATAAAAACGGCTTGAGTATTTCAGTGACATTCACATTGCTGGACAAACACCAGACTGGAAGCAGCTGCTGGGAGGAGAGGGTTTATTCCGGGCTTACAGATTCCAGGAGAAACTCTATCATAGACAATCGAAGCTGGTTCCCTTCCATGAATTAATAGCAAAAAGACACCAGCAAACACGAACGGGCACAGCTCCGACTGCTCTCTACATACCTTAGGGCTGGACTACAAGATCCACTCCCAGTGACACCTTTAACCCTGCTGGAGACTCAAGTTGAAAGCTTTATCAACAATACATCAGGGGGGCTGGAGAGATGGCTTAGTCGTTAAGGCGCTTGCCAGCAAAGCCAAAGGACCCAGGTTCAATTCCTCAGGACCCATGTAAATAAAGCCAGATGCACAAGGTGACACATGTGTCTGGAGCTTGTTTGCAGTGGCTGGAGGCCCTATCTGTCTCTTTTTCTCTCATTCTCTCTCAAATAAACAAAATAGATACCTCAGGCTATGGGGGGAACATACATTCACATCCACTCTACCGCATCAGCAAGAAAGATTTTCCTAGTAGCCCAGCTGCCTGCAAGTCATACCGTGAGCACTAGGGGGGTGGTTTCTGTGAGTTGTTACCTGTGCTTTTCAGTGATGCAGCTGCCTTTGAGTTGTCCATACCCCGGAAGTAACTCCTCATCCATACCCCTGTCATTAATCCCAATATATTCATTGTTAGACCAAACTGGATTTTGGTCTGTCATTGGTACCCTTTCTGGGAGTGAATAGATTGTAGGCTCATGTCTCCCCAGGTGTTGCAGTTGCTTTCTCATTGCTGGGACATATACTCAACCAGAATCTGCTTATGGAAGGAAAGGGTTTATTTCAGGCTTTTACAGATCCCAGGGGAGGCATCATCAGGCAAAAGAAGCTGGCTCACTTCATCACACCTCCATAGCAGAGAGACAGCAGACAGCACCAGCCAGCGTGAGCTGGCTCTGAACACACACTTTAGGGCTGCACTCAAAACTCACCCTTAAGCTGCTTCTAGCTGGGTGTTTTGTCTCAGTAACAAGAAAAGAACTGCTACAGCTGGCTAACCAGCACACTCCATGGATCTCTTTACCCAGCACAGACGTAACAAATGTGTGCCACTAAGTCTAGACTTTTCACATGGGTACTGAGGACCAAGTTCAGGCCTTTGTGCTTGTACAACAAGCACTTTACCAATTGAGCCATCACCCAGCCCCCAGAATAGTGAACATTTTTAAACCCGTGAAAGCTTAGAACAGTTTATGAGAGATTTCAGACTTTTTTGCTGGCCGGTGCTGGCTGTTGTCTCTGTGCTATGGACGTCTGATGAAGTGAGATGAAGAATGTGGGTGCTCATATGAGGAAGCGGATGTGTGAGGAGTTAAATAACCTGTCCTAAAGCCTGACCCAGCAGAGCCTGAATCAGAACCCAGGATTCTCTTTACAATGAAGCCGACATGTGTCTAAAATACTAACATTGTGGGGCTGAGGAAACAGCTCGGGGTAGAAAGTGCTTTCTATTTAAGCCAGAGTACTCGGAGTTAGATCCCTAGGACCCATGTAAGAAGTCAGAAGCAAGCCGGGTGTGGTGGCGCACGCCTTTAATCCAAGCACTCGGGAGGCAGAGGTGGGAGGATCGCCGAGAGTTCGAGGCCACCCTGAGACTACATAGTTAATTCCAGGTCAGCCTGGACCAGAGTGAAACCCTACCTCACAAAACAACAACAACAAAAAAACAAAAACAAACAAACAAAAAAAGAAGTCAGAAGCAGTGGTGGTTTTCTGCAGTCTCAGCAGACTGAAGGTGCTTTCAGCAAGTGCTGCAAAGAACAGCAGAGCAAAGGGCTGGAGAGACAGCTTAGCAGTTAAGGCACTTGCCAGCAAAGCCAAAGAATCCAAGTTCAATTCTCCAGTACCCATGTAAAGCCAGAAGAGGCATAAGGTGGTGCATGCATCTGGAGTTTGTTTGCAGTGGCTATAGGCCCTGATGCACCTATTCTTTCTTTCTCTCTCTCTCTTTCTCTCTCTCTCAAATAACTGAATAGATAAATCTTTTTAAAAAATATTTTTTAAAAAGCCAGGCGTGGTGGTGCACGCCTTTAATACCAGCACTTGGGAGGCAGAGGTAGGAGGATCTCTGAGAGTTTGAGGCCACTCTGAGAGTACATAGTTAATTCCAGGTCAGCCTGGACCAGAATGAGACCCTACCTTGCAAAACCAAAAAAAAAAAAAAAAAAAAGAATAGCAGAGCGAGATTCCAGAGAGGCCTTGTCTCTTGTCTCAAGTGAGGTGGAAAGGTGAGGATCCACCCGAAAGTTGTCCCTGACCTCCACACGTGCACCGTGGCACATGTGCAAACGCACATGTGAACATGTACACATGCATACATGCACACATGCAAGATAAAAAATCAAATGCTAATATTCCAGATTGAGCAAGGATGAGCACAACTAGTGACTAAAAGTTATTTCTGCACATTATGTAAAGATAAGAACAGAATAAGTCTCGGGCACCTGTAAACTTGTCACTTAAAAATTATTCCAAGGTGGGCTGGAGAGATGGCTTAGCGGTTAAGGTGCCTGCCTGCTAAGCCTAAGAACCCGGTTCCAATCACCTGGTCCCACGTTTAGTCAGATGCAAAAATGATGCAAGGGCACAATGCTGCACTTGACCACAGGGAGGGCGCATGCATCAGGATTTCGTTCACAGCAGCTGAGAGACTGCTGGTGCGCCCATTCTCTGTCTCCTTCTCCCTCTCTGTCCTCTCTATGTCTCTCTCCAAAAATAAATAAAATAAAAAAATTATTCCAAGGTTAATATAGTAAAACCAGCTATCCTTCTTCAGTATTCAAACTGTGCCCCCCAAATCACTTAATCCTCCTTCAAAACCAGGGTGTGGGCCACATGCATTATAATACAGAAATGATTAATGGTTTGAGTATGCTAATAGCATTTTTATAGCTCTGCTCCAAGTGTTGCTGATTAACTGATTTTAGACAAGGTTATTTAGAATGCAACATGTAGTAAAATGAGCCCTCTTTTTTTCTTTTTCTTTTGCTTTCAAAGTCAGTAGAAATTCCCTGACTAAAGCAATTGTTGAAAGGGTTAAAAAAAAGAAAAAGAAAAAGAAAAAGAGATGCAAGTACTTCTGTAATGTTGAATTTAAGCAGGGAGTAAAAGGACTCAATTAAAGACAGACCAAAAAAAGTAACTAGGCTGTACGTCCTCTTCAGAATGAACTGGAACAAGAAAATGAGCCATCTGGTTGGGAACTGAGAGGAAAATGTCATGGTCCTGTCACCTGCACCAGCACAGAGTTATGCTCAGTGACATTCCTTTTTGTGAGGAAGGCTCCTCTTCACACATTTGCAAATGCTCGTGACACTGGTAACTTGGGCTTCCTTCTAACAGTCACAGCATGATGGTTCGAAATGCCTTTCAGATTTCTTTTTTTTCTTTTTTTGCTGAAAACGAAATGCTCTTTTCAGGGTCACACATGCCAGAAAGAATACGTAGTAAGCTGGATGCTGTCTGGGTTGTATGACCTTGAGTGGACTATTTTGCCTTGGAGGAAAAATGCTTCACCCTAGAGACTTGGTTAATTCAATCAAAATCCTGTGATTTCTGGGAACATTGCCAACTACTACAAGAAGTTTCTGACTTTTTCTGTTCACTCAAACATATTTTCTGAAATGGACAGACTTGGAACAGATCATACTCAGCAAACTCACACAATCACAGAAAGCCAAACGCCACATGATGTCACTTATCTGCAGTTCCTAATCTGGACCTGCTGGAGTTGCTGACATGCCCGATAGGCAACTCAGGGCCAAGACAATATGGATGGAAGGGTTTGGGAGAAAGGAAAGGGGGGGGGGAACAAACACAAAATTAAAACCAAAATGAGCTGATACCATAGAAACCTTTATCCTTGGAGACAGCTTAAAAGATATAACCCTCAAAAGGAGTAAGGGGGAGCACCTGAAAAGTAGGGCTGTAAAGAAAATTTTTTTTTTGTCTCTGACCTGTAACTCCCAGTACCAGACATTGGTTGCTACCCACACTGAGCTGTTGATCAGAGAGACCTAAGAGGTCCCCAAATCAAGACAGCTTTCTCTCAAAGCACTTGATTACCCACCTGAGGCAAAAGCTAAGACCCTATTGCTGAAGACACCATATGCTGCTGACACCGAGCACAGAGAACTGGCTGGAATTCAGAAAAAAGCCAGTCCCCGGACAGCCTGTCCAGTGCCAGAAAGCGCTAATAATCTGCTGGGGGAAAATGGCCAACAATGGTCTGAACAACTAAAGGTCTAAGTTACTCAAAAGCAAACACCATGACACAATGTACATGCCAGGGCAAGAGTGGCACACAGCCTTAGTGGATACCCAATAGCTTTCTGATTGGCTAAGAGACCTGCTCAGAGTAAAGGAACCCATATCTGGAATTGGGAACCAGATCAGAATCCTATGGAGACAAAGATTGTTCTCCAGTGTCAAGCTCTCCCTAGTCTTTGGCTAAAACAGGGGTTACATACATCGAATTTTCCCTAAATTAATAATGCTTATCCCATTTAAACTATGCTGACTTCACTCACCATTGGAGAATCTGTTCTTCTTTTTCAGAAGGTAGCGAGACCGGAGGAGATAAACCACCCCTTGCACTTCAGCCAAGCCACAGCTGAATCCACAGAGGAATGGGGAGACTAGCAAGAGTGCTACTTCCATGCTGTTCCTGATAACCAGCACCAGGGTGAAGGAGACAGACCCTGAGGACATTCAACACCTACCAAACTAGAGATCCAGAAGCTCCTAAGAGCTCATCACTGAAGTAGACTTAAAACTCACCCACCATGGCTCAGGGAATTTTGCAGAAGAGGGGGTGGAAAGATTGTAAGAGCCACAGGCTGAGACATCATGCCCAGAGGCATTCCCTCCCCCGAAAAATAACTGACTACTGCTCCCACAACACACAAACTACAACCCCATGGGGAATACCTGCAACCTCACTGAGGAATGTCCCCAACAGAATGGGGGCAGGGACGTGGGAAAAGAGGGTATCAACACATGATGTATCCATATGAAACATCTTATTGTTAATAATAATAATAATGAAAAAATATTTTCTAGCCGGGCGTGGTGGCGCACGCCTTTAATCCCAGCACTCGGGAGGCAGAGGTAGGAGGATCGCGGAGAGTTCGAGGCTACCCTGAGACTACAGAGTGAATTCCAGGTCAGCCTGGACCAGAGTGAAACCCTACCTTGCAAAACCGAAAAAAAATATATATATATTTTCTGGTCTATTGCTTATTTATCTAATACTCAAATATTAAATATTACTATTATCTAATGTTTATTTATCTATTAATCTAATATTAAACTTAATTTACATCTTTATAATATAGTAATGATGGTTATTATATAATAATTATGCAAATTAGTGTTCCTCTTTTATAAAGAAACATACACATATTTTGATCAGCCTTAACAAATCAACTGTTTTTTCTTCTTTTTCTTTGCCCAGTTTATGTCCATATGTTTACATGATTAAAATTTAATCAAATTTTAATATAAATACAACTTTAAATATATTTTATTTATTTATTTGAGAGAGAGAAAGAGAAAGGGAGAGAATGGGCATGCCAGGGCCTCCAGCCACTGCAAACAAATTCCAGATGCATGCATCCCTTTGTGCATCTGGCTTACATGGGTCCTGGAGGATCAAACCAGGGTCCTTTGGATTTGCAGGCAAATGCCTTAACTGCTAAGCCATCTCTCCAGCCCATAAATATAACTTTATAGTCAGCTTTGTTAATTTAGTATTGGTCAATAGATATTTCATACATTACTGTATAACATCAGTATTTTAATCATCTCATAATATTCAGTGAAGATAATGTTCCATAATTCATCCAACAATTTCTCCATTGTTGTGCATACAAATTATTTTCAATTTTTCTTGATTACAAACGAAGCTACCATGAGTTTTATTTTCATAACACTTTCTGTTTTCTTTCCTCCCTCCCTCCCTCCCTCCCTCCTTTCCTTCTTTCTTTCTTTCTTTCTTTCTTTCTTTCTTTCTTTCTTTCTTTCTTTCTTTCTTTCTTTCTTTCTTTGTTTCTTTCAGCCTGTTTATGTCCTTGAATCTAAAGTGATACTTGGGCTGGGAGAGAGGGCTCAGGAGGTAAACTTGCTTGCTTCCAAAGCTCGACATCCAGAGTTTGATTCCCTAGAACCCACATCAAGCCAGATGCAGAAAATGGAACATGCATTTAGAGTTTGTTTGCAATGTCAAGGGGCCCGGGTGTGCCCATTCTCTCTCTCTCTCTCTCTTTCTTTTCTCCCTCTCTCTCTTTGCATGAAAATAAATAAAAATATTTGAAGTGAGTCTCTTGCAAGTAGCATAAAGTTGGATCTTATTGTTTTAATCTTTCAGCAACTCTGTGTCTTTTTACTGAGGACTTTAGTCCACTTACATTTAAAGTAATCATAGGTAAGGGAGAGCTTGCTATTGTTACTATGTTAAATATTCTGCTTGCTCTGGTTTTTTTCTCCTCCCTTTTTCTCACTATCTTTTTTGTTTCCTTTTTTATATTTTATTTATTTATTTATTTATTTATTTATTTATTTGAAGAGAGAGAGACTGAGAAAGGGCGTGCTCAGGCCTCTAGCCACTGCAAACAAACTCAAGATGCATGTGCCACCTTGTGCATTTGGTTTTACATGGGTACTGGGAAATAGAACCTGAGTGCATAGGCTTTGCAGGCAAGTACCTTAACCACTGATCCAGCCCCCTTCTATGTTTCTTTCTTAGAAATATTTTTATTTATTATTTATTTGCAAAGAGAGAGAGAGAGCAAAGTGTGCAAACCAGGGCTGCCAGCAACTGTAATTCCAGACCCATGCATTACATTGTGCATCTGGCTTTACATGGGTACTGGGGAATTGAACGCAGGCTCTCAGATCTTGCAAGCAAGTGTCCATAACTGCTACGCAATCTCTCCAGCACTCTTTTCTGTTTCACTGTTTTCATTTCATTGAAATATTTTATTTATTCTTTTGCAAGGAGAGAGAGAGAGAGAGAGAGAGAGAAAGAGAGAGAGAGACAGACAGACAGAGAATGGACAAACCAGGGCCTCCTGCCACCGCAACTGTAACTCCAGACACATGCACCATTTTGTACATCTGGCTGGCTTTAACGTTGGTGATGGATCAAACCTGAGCCCTTAACCACTGAGCAAATTCCTCAGCCCAATATATCTTTTTTTTTATTTTTTGGTTGTTTGAAGCTATAGGCCAGACTGACCTGGAACTCATTCTCTCATCACAGACTGGCCTACTTCTGCCTCCCAAGTACAAGGCATGCCCCACCATCCCCAGGCATTGCTTTTATTTATTGCTAGTTTTTGATCTGTTTCTTGTTCTTTTGTATAACTTGCACAAGCATTTTTTTTGTCTTAATTTTCAAGAGACTCACATAAAGCCTCTTACAGCTTTTTTTAAGCGAATAACTTTTCTTACATGCAACAGCCCTGTGCTTTTACGTCCTCCTATTACATGCCATTAATGTTACAATTTACAACAATTTATATTATTATGTGCTATCAACATAATTTAGTTGTGATTTTCATACTTGTGTCTTTTGGCTTTTATAGTCGAATCACAATAATATACCCTCTACTAGTAATACAATATTGTTTTTGTGTATTTTTGTGTATATGTTTATCAGTAAGTTTAGAAAAATCATTTTTTTAATGTTCTCATGTTGTTTAGAATTCTCTCATTTCAATGTAAGGAGCTCTTACACAGAATATCTAGTGACCATAAACTTCCTCACTTTGGTTTGTCCAAGCCAGCCCGACTGATCTCTTCACTTTTGAAGGACTGGTTTTCTGGGTACAGTGTTCTCAGCAGTTTTCTTTTCTTTTCTTTTCTTTTCTTTTCTTTTCTTTTCTTTTCTTTTATTTTCTTTCAGTACTTAGAACATATAACTGCACTCCCTTCTGACATGTAAAACCACAACACAGCATCACTTCATACTTGTTAGAATGTTAGGACCCACTGGACAAGAGAAACAAGTGTTGGTGACTATAGACGCTTTGCACGTGGGGAATTTGTGGAAATACAAATTAGTGAAGCCATTACAGAAAAATGAATAGGGCTTCCTGAAAACCTTAAAAACACAGCTATCATATGACCCAGCAATCCCTCTGCTGGATATATAGCCAAAGGGAATGCAATCAATACCTGTACAGATATGTGCACTTTCATGTTCATTACTAAGGCATAGAATCAACCAAAAGTGTCCATCAAAACCTAGCTGGACAAAGAAATGGGTGATAGGTATATGTGTGTGTGTGTGTGTGT
>PVKW010035826.1:0-21267 GCA_004027895.1 Orientallactaga bullata | reverse complement strand
TCCCACGTAAGCCAGATGCATAAGGGAGCACATGCATCTGGAGTTCGTTTGCAGTGGCTGGAGGCCCTGGCATGCCCATTCTCTCTACCTGCCTATTTCTGTATCTCTCTCTCTCTTTCTCTGTCTCTAATAAATAAATAAAATAAAAATAAAAGCTTTCACCTTGGAAACAGATTAAATAAATAAATAAATAAATAAATGAAAATACTTTTTAAAAAATGTCTGTGTGCGTGCGTGCGTGCGTGTGTGTGTGCGTGCGTGTGTGTGTGTGTGTTTGGGCACTTCAGGATCTCTTGCTGCTACAAATGAACACCAGGTGCCTGTGCCATTTTTGTGTCTGGCTTTACATGGCATTGGGGAATCGAACTCTGGCTGGTAGGTTTTGCAAGCAAGCACCCTTATCTGTTGAGCCCCCACCCAATGCTTGTTTTTGCACATGTACCTACCAATGTAGTTAAGACACCCATTACCAAGTTCAACGTCCAAGGTGGAGAGGAGGAGACTATAAAGTCATCAGGCTGCAGAAATTTCCATTCACCTAACAGGCTTCTGTGGCCATGTGTATCAAAGGATGGCACGGACCCAGCATCAAACACTGCTTATGTGACACCCATCCCTAGACACTGATATCAACACGATTCTGGAACCAGAGAGCTTCATTTGGGGACATTAAAATATATGACTTAAAATAGATCTTGAGGGCTGGAGAGATGGTTCAGTGGTTAAGGCACTCACCTGAAAAGCCTCAGGACCCATGTTCGATCTCTCTCCAGATCCCATGTAAGCCAGACGCACAAAGGTGAGGCAAGCGCAAGGTCGCACATGCCCACTAGGTGGCACAAGTATCTGGAGTTCGATTTCAGTAGCTGAGGCCCTGGCACACCAACTCTCCCCAGCCCTCTCTCTTTCTCTCACCATCCCTAAAAAAAAAAGTGGCGCTGGAGATGGAGCTCAGTTGGTAGTTTGCCTACCATGCACAGAGCCTTGGGTTCTGTTTCCAGCGCAGTATAAAGTGAGTGAGGTGGGTACATGCCCATAATCCCAGCACCGGGCAATGGCAGGAGGATCAGAAGCTCAAGGGTCCCCTCAGCTCCGGAATGAGTGTGAGGCCAGACTAGGCTGCATGAGGCCCTGTCTCAAAACAAAACAGCAACAGAACAGTGTTGCCTTTACTAAGGAAGGCTCTGAACCTCCACCTACAGTCCTCTGGGGGCTGCCACCTCTCCTACTTGAAAAGTTCTTTCTTTCCTTCCTAGGGACCTCCTGGACTTCCTGGGCAAATTGGCCCACCCGGAGCTCCAGGGACTCCAGGCCAGAAGGTAAAATTTGCCTTGACAAGGGAGTTAGGACCGCACAAGCATGCTGTGCCCCGAGCATGTAGCCCTAGGGCCACTCCTTGCCCGTGACCCTCCCCCATCTGCCCAGGACCACCAGCGCACTCTGTCTGTCATGCCTTCCCATGCTCCTGGCTCCGTGAGATCGGCTCCTCACCCCAGCCTTAGGTTCCACCGTCCATTCTTCCCTGGCAGTCAGTTTTGGGTTCTGTACCTCTGAAAGCCCTCAGGGTAAAACCCCAAGAGTTGCCCTTGACCCTGGCCACCAGACCCAGGCTACCTCTCTCAACTCATCCTCCCTCATTTTCTATCTTTGCTTTTATCTTTAATTCTATCTCCCCATACACACACTCCTTCTGTTTACTTTTCTGCCTTCTGCTTATGAGACCCAGCTCTGAACGAATCTTCCCCTCTTCCCTGTCTTTCAAAGTCTTCACATCTTCCAAGCTTAATTCAAAGGTTGTCTCCTCGGGCTGGAGAGATGGCTTAGTGGTTAAGACACCTGTCTACAAAGCCTAAGAACACTTGTTCGAATCTCCAGGTCCCACATTTAGCCAGATGGAAAAGTGACACAAGCACACAATGCCACACATGCCCACAAGGGGGCCCACATGTCTAGAACTCGTTCATAGTGGCTGAAAAGGCCCTGGCACTCCCATTCTCTCTCTGCCTCTTCCTCTCTCTCTCTCTCTGTCTCTCTCAAGTAAAGAAAATATTTTTTAAAAGGCTGCCTCCTCCAGGAAGTTGCCCCTGACCCATTTGGCAAACTTTCCTCTAAGCTCTTATTGGCCACTCCTACATCACATTGCACGCCTCTCCTCTCTCTCACACCAACCTAAAGGGGGGTTTGGGTTAATGTGAAATGAAGGGAGCTTTCAGTGGGCAACCAGGACAGTGGGGCTGGGCTCAGGTGACAGGGAGCCACGGTGCTTTCAGAGTGTGAAGCTGTGGCTAAAACATGGACCATGGAGCCAAGATTCCCGGCTTCTCTAATCATCACTAACTTGGGGCACACCCGGTGCTTTAGGGTCCTGAATTGTAACACTGAGACAATTAAAGCCCCAGCTCTGTGAACAGGTGCAGGGAAGGTACACAGGGTGGACACTATCATCTGTGCGCAAAGTCACTTTTCATTGTTCTGCCTGCAGGGGGAGATTGGACTGCCAGGCCCTCCGGGACATGATGGGGACAAGGTAAGAAGAGAGCTCTCCAGAAAAGTCTCTGAAAGTGGTCCTCACTCTGGTTGTGGGCAGGAGGACTTGGGACCAAGCAAGGGTGGGAGGTGTGTGGCCAAGTGGCTTCTGCTGCACCCTGGCAGAACCAACCTAGAGGGGTCCCTTTCCCAGCTCCCATCCAGCCAAAGTCCCTTCCCTCCTGTCCTCCCTCCCTCCTCTGTTCGCCATTAATGTGCGGTTTCTACAGGGGCCCAGAGGAAAACCAGGAGACGTGGGCCCCGCTGGCCCCCAGGGACTCCCAGGAAAGGATGGGCCTCCAGGAATGAAAGGAGAGACTGGGCCTCCAGGGAGCCCAGGGGAGAAAGGGGAGACAGGACAAGCAGGTCCCCCGGTGAGTGGCCTGCCTGTGGTCCCTGCACATGTCATCTCTATCCTGATGTGGAGGGTCTGCATGCTTCCAGCTGGTCCCTGAATCCAGAAAGCAGGGATTCACTCGGTCTCTCCACACCACTCACTTGATGAAGACTGGTGTCCTGATTCAGGACATCTGAGTCCTGTTCGGTCCTCACCTGACCTTATCCTTGGGAAAGTCACTGTGCCTTGCAGAGCCTCACTTTCTCCATCTCTAAAATGGGTATAATAATGCCTTTGTAGGATCCCTCATGTACTGTGGGGAAAGAGACAGGGCAGTAAATCTCAAAGCATGTGGACGTCCCTTATTAGAAGAGGTTGCATGTACGGAAGGGGTACCCAGCTCAATCCAGCCAGGCTCTTGACTTGGCTGAGTCTCCATCTGTGGGTCTCATCTGTGAAATGGGCACCAGCCTGTACACCCATGCTTGGAGGAAGGGAGCCCTGCATGCGGGTCACCTTTGCAGCATGATGACCTTGCACTTTCACTAACAGAGGTCTTTGTCAATCTGTAGGGTCTAGACGGCCCAACTGGGGAGAAAGGAGAACCAGGTGACCAAGGGAGGCCTGGAGCAGCAGGATTACCTGGCCCCATCGGGCTCCCAGGATTTACAGTAAGGCGAGAGGGCCAGGTGCCCAGGGTGTCAGCAGACAGCTCCAGACGAGGGCACAAGAGCAAGGGGCTGTTCAGTAGGGTCACCAGCCTAGGGGGTCCCTAGAACTATGCCAGGCTTCACTAACCTCGAGCCTGCTACCCAGCCCAAGGGTCTTTTCATAAGAACCTATTTATTGCTTTGGCTATGAATAGAACGCCGGCTTGTGCGGTGGTCTCTTTCTGAAGGTGTCATTTAGTCCAAAAGCATTGAGCTTGGAATTCCCCTCGTGGAACTAGAAAGAGCCTCAGAGGCCAGCCTGTCCCCACACGTGCCCCACCCAGTGCAGGAACCCCTCAACAGAACCGAATCATGGCTGCCCCCCCCCCCAGCTGGGACAGGCAGGTAGCGACGGCTTCTCCACACACCTACTACCCAGATGGAAGCCAGTCTCTTGGGCATGGTGTGTTGGCTCCCTTTGTCAGCTTCCTCACAGAGTCCCCCAGACACTCTGGGACCTGAGCTGGATTTATTTTCTATTAAAGCAACACATTCATACACTGAGGAGCGTAAAACAGCACATTTAACGTCATGTCTTTTCTGTGGCTCAGGAGGCCAGGCATGGCATAGCTCGGTCCCCTGTTCGGGGTCTCATAAAGTTTTAGTCAAAGCCTTGGCCATCTGTGTTCTTATCTAGGGGCTGGGGGCTGGGGTCCCCTTCTATCGCACTGAATATTGGCAGGACCTGATGGCTTCCCATAACAAGACTGAGTCCCTTAGGTCCCGGAGGCCGCCTGCAGTTCCCTGCCACATGGCCTCCATGGGAGGCCGTTCACCTCTCAGCGGCTTACTTCTTCAAGATCAGCAACAAGATCTTCCCAGTATCTAGCACTAGCATGAGAGAGCTACACACACACACACACACACGCGCGCGTGTGTGACATATTCACAACATGATCTTACATATGTTAAGCGTTCATGTGCATGACACGTGTGTTTGGTGATTTGCAAAACACTCGAGCATCGCTATATGTTCCCTCTTCCACAGTGGAGAGACAAGACACAGGTCTGTCCGCCCATGATCTGTCCTTGACAGGAACATCTCAGTCCCTTCTCCTCCCCTGCTAGAGCCTCGAGTCCTTGAAGACAGAGGACACAGGGCCTGACCACGTGCATGACCCCCACAGTGTCCTGTGCAGATCCCTGGAGCGGTCTGGTCCCCGTAGCCGGTCGCGGATGTGAGGGTGGGCTTGTGCCAGGCCCCTAAGTGCTGGCACTCATACTGCGGTGTTTTGTGCCCACAGGGAGAGAAAGGAGAGGCCGGCGAGAAGGGTGAACCGGGAGCAGAGGTAAAGTCACTCCTGCTATTTCTTTTGGGTCCTGGGTAATCCTTGGATGAAGGCTTCACAGAAACAAGTTTCTCCAGGGCACATGGCATCTCTGAGCTCTGGAAGAAGCTGCAGTGTCCCAGCTTCCGGAAGTCAGGAAGATGAGCATCCGTTGGCACTGAGCCCAAAGCTGCCCCATGGCTCTGTTGACCAGTCTCAGCAACGCTCAGAGAACACCCGAGTTTCTTGCCTGAGGCTGCAGTAGACACGGGAGAAAATACACCGCTGCCCCTCTGCAGCTACAAGGGTGGTTGTGGGGAACTCTGGGAACCAGGCCAGTGTCCCAGTGTCCTGGAAGATGTCGCAGACGAGTCTAGACAGCTATGTAGGAGTCTGCCATGAAGCTTCCACAAAAAGCTTTCTGGAGAGATTCTTCGAGAAGCATCGTAGCGGGGAAGAGCAGAGTGACGGGAAGTCAGGTTAGAGGTCAGCTTCGCAAAAGATGGAGAGCCTTGTGTACATTTGCAGGCTCTGACAGACAGCCTGCAGGCATGAGGGACAGAACACTTGGCAGGAAGGTCCAGGCTATTCAGGTGCCACCACCCTCAAAGCAAAAGGAGGCTACCTAGCTTCTGAATTTCCACAACGTTGCCTGGCCCGTGTCACCCTTCCTTTAATGTCACCAGCTCCATCTGAATTTAGCCAAGCAGGCTTGATTGTGTCCTACTGATGTTCCTGATTTAAAAATGGAGAGTGTCCTAAAGAATGGTCCGAGGCTGGAGAGATGGCTCAGTGGTTAAGACATTTACCTGAAAAACTTAACAACCCAGGTTCCGTTCCCCAGGACCCATGTAAAGCAGATACACAAGGTGGAGCATGCATCTGCAGTTCATTTGCAGTGACTGGAGGCCCTGGTGCGCCCATTCTCTCTCTTTCCCTCTCTCTCTCTCTCTTTCTCTCCTTGCAAATAAATAATTTTTTTTAAAAAGAAATTGTCCTAAATTCAGAAATAGCATTATGTATACAAATGTTCCTCTCAGAAGGAGTTTCAAATAAAAATCAGAAACAGACTATACTTCTAATAAGATGGAAAGCTTAAATCACTCAGGCCAACTGTTAAAATATGGCTTCTATAATTGAGGGCCTTCCTCATGCCAAGCACTGTTGTAGCCCTGGCCAGGCGAAAACTTCCTTTCATCCTGCTCAAGGACCCTGCATGTCACCAAGAACAGATATTCAAGGGACCATACCAAAAAAGTTGGAAAATGAGGGTTAGAGAGATGGCTTAGCTGTTAAGGCTCTTGCCTGCGAAACCTTAGAACCCATGTTCTACTCTCCAGATCCCACATTAGCCAGACGCACAAAGGGGAGGCAAGCGCAAAGTCTCACATGCCCCTTAGGTGGCTCAAGCATCTGGAGTTCGAATGCAGTAGCTGAGGCCCTGGTGTGCCAATCCTCTCTCTCTCACTCTTGCTCTCTTCTCTAAAAATAAAATTTAAAAATTATTTTTTAGAGAAAGATGATGTCATCAAATTAGGAGAGAGACTAATGGAGAAAGGGAGGGGATATGATGGAGACCGGAGTTCTAAAGTGGAATGGGGGAGGGGAGGGAAATATCAGGTGGGGTTTTTTTGGTATGTAAGATTAAAAGTCAATAAAAAAAAAAAAGCTAAAAAAAAAACCTTGAAAAAAATTATTTTTTAAAAGTTAGAAATGAGTTTCATGTTAAATATGAAAAAGACCCCATTATGTTTATGCCTTATTGTAAGTGTATGCCTATATTCAGCTATTCGTTATGCACCTACAAAACTAGAAATAAGCCAAAATGTTAGCAGTCTATGTGGTGTTGGTGAGCATAGCTACCTTCCAAAATATTAGCTATCCTTGTCAGCTAAGTAAATCAGAAATTTATGCTTCTTCTTTTTTTTTTAATGGCCCCATAAGCTCATGATTTTTTAAAAATATATTTTCATTTGTTTATTTATTTGACAGCAAGAAAGAGGCAGATAGAGAGAGAGAATGGGTGTGCCAGGGCCTCCAGCCACTGCAAACAAACTCCAGATGCATGCATCCCTTGTGCATCTGGCTTATGTGGGCTCTGGAGAGTTGAACCAGGATCCTCTGGCTTTGCAGGCAAACGCCTTAACCACTAAGCAACTCTCCAGCCCTCATGATGTTTTTTTAAATATTTTTATTTACTTATTTACTTACTTATTTATTTATTTATTTATTAGAGAGAGGGGGGAGAGAGAGAGAGAAAGAAAGAAAGAAAGAAAGAAAGAAAGAAAGAAAGAAAGAAAGAAAGAGAGAGAGAGAATGGGTGTGCCAAGGCCTCTAGCCACTGCAAACGAACTCCAGATGCATGTGCCACCATGTTCATCTAGCTTATGTGGGACCTGGAGAATCGAACCTGGGTCCTTAGGCTTCACAGGCATGTGCCTTAACTGCTAAGCCATCTCTTCAGCCCTCTTTTTCCCTTCTTTCAATTCTCTACCATTTATAAAATATGTTAATGAGTCTGTAGTGCTTGAAAATGTTTTCAGAATATTTTTATTTATTTATTTGAGGGCAGGCTTTACATGGGTATTAGGGAATTAAACCCAGGCCAGTAGGCTTTGCCAACTGCTGAGCCATCTCCTCAGCCTTGCAAAGTTTTAGTTACTGTGCCGCTAGGATGGACTTTGTGAATTTTAATAGAAGTGTAGGTCTGTATGACCAGCCCTATAGTCAGACCCATGGATTACCTCCTTACAGTAAGAAAAGGAGACTGTGTTGTGTGTGTTGGGGATGGAACCTATCACCATCACACATGCAAGTTCTCTACCATGGAGTGACAATCCCAGCCCAAGAAGAATAAAGTTCTAGAAAGAAGGTCGTTTCCAAGGTCATATTCCCTACAAGGAGATCGCCATGGAGCAGAGAATGGACATTAAGGGTTGGCCTGTGTGCCCAGGGCACAACGGCTGGCTTAGGACCCCTCTGCCTGGATTCCGGGGATCCTCAGTGGTAAGGTGGGCCATCCAGGGAGAACCCTGAAGCTGAGGCGGGGGCAGAGCTCAGAAAGGAATCGACCCTAGGCAAAGGGATGTGCAGGGTTAGAGGCTGCGGCCCCCGTAAGGCCCCTTCGTTGTAGAGAAGGTAGCCTGGGTTCCTCCGTCTCATTGTCCAACCCGCATCTCTTAGTGCCCCGCCGTCAGAGTGAGCACAGATAACTGTCCCCATCCATCACACACCTGTGCGGTGGGGCAGGGGTCTCGACAAATATTCTTCAGGGACATCTTAGCCTCTTCCCATCCCAAGTGATCAGTCTCTGCTCCTCTGAGCCAACGGTGTCAAGCTCTGACGCCTACGAGGTCTCAGCACGCCATTGGCAACTGCTACTAGATCTTGGGGGATTTTGTTGTTTTGTTTTGTGTTTGTTTGTTTGTTTGTTTGTTTTCAGGAAAATCTGAAGGAATAGATATTCTGGGACATCTCCCAGCGACATTTGCTTTCCAACATTGTGTGGGGCCAAAGGCCTGCTATGCATTCCTGGCCTGTCGTACGCCTTCTTGAGGGAGGCTGTGTATGGGCCTGACCTTCTACAGAACTTCTGTCCTGTGGCTATGTAGTGTCCAGAGGGACCTGGGTGACGTCAGGAGGGAATGTAACAGAGCTTCTCTTTGGCTTCTAGATTCCTGGGCCACCGGGGCCAGAGGGGCCTCCTGGACCGCCGGTGAGTTTCAAGGACTTAGCATCATCATTGTGAGACCCATAACGTCCTCTCCCCTTGGCAGTCACTGGTTCAACCTCACCTGTAGGTCACTGTCACCTCTCCTCCCAGGGAAGAATTTTTCTCTTCCACAAACCCCTCCTTGCTCCTCTTCCCTCCCGTTTTAAACACGGGATCCCACGGGACACCAAGGAAGCTGGGCATGCATTGCCTAGTCGACTGGCATGGCAGTCATGGGGTCACCCTGTCACAAGCTCTGTCCAACGTTTATCTGATCTTTTGCCATCCAATATCTGACCCTCTCCACCCTCCTTCTTGTTACTCAGCCAACGAGATGACTGGATTAAAATATAAAGGCTGACGGTCTGGAGAGATGGCTCAGCGGTTAAGTTGCTTGCCTCCAAAGCCTAATGACCTGAGTTCAATCCCCCAGTACCCACATACAGTGACACATGCATCTGGAGTTCATTTGCAATGGCTAGAGGCCTTGGCACACCCATTCTCCTCTCTCTCTCTCTCTCTCTCTTTTCTCTCTAGTCTCTCTACTTTCAAATAAATAAATAATATAATACAAATTTTAAAAATATGAAGTCTGGGGAGATGGCTCAGGTGGTACAGGACCTGAGTTCAGGTTTCCATCCCCGACACAAGTAAAAAGCCTAGCACAGAGCTGGAGAGATGGCTTAGCGGTTAAGGTGCCTGCCTGCCAAGTCTAAGAACACCCGTTGGATTCTCCAGGTCCCACGTTTAGCCAGACATAAAGTGATGCAAGGGTGCAATGCTGCACTTGCCCACAAGGGGGCACATGCATCTGGAGTTCATTCACAGAAGCTGAGAGGCCGTTGGCGTGCCCATTCTCTCTCTCTTTCTCTCTCTGTCTCTATCAAAAAAAAAAAAAAAAAAAAAAAGCCAGCTGGGTGTGGTGGCACATGCTTTTAATCCCAGCACTCAGGAGGCAGAGATAGGAGGATTGCCATGAATTCTAGGCTACCCTGAGACTACATAGTGATTTCCAGGTTAGCCTGAGCTAGAGTGAGACCCTACCTCGAAAACCAAACAAAAAACCCCACAAATCTCTAGTGAAACTTCCTGCGTTCCAAATACTGTTCTAAGCACTTTGCCATGTTGCAGCTTAGTTCTGGAAGCTTCCAGGGTCTTTACTTCATGAAGCTCTATCGGGGGTCAGAGGTCACAGACAAATGTTTCTGTCAGCCTTTGGCTGAGCAGAGGAGGTTCAGCCTCCACCCCAGGAAGCCCCAAGCATGAACCCTCATGGCATTCCCATCTCCCTTTCATGAGCCAGGAACCACAGTCTGCCCCCCAAACCTTTATTCTTTTGTGGTCAGATGGAAATGCAGTTCTAATCACCCTGTTTTGATTCCAAACACAGGGCCTCCAAGGTGTTCCTGGACCAAAGGTAAGAAATGGTCATATGACCAGTTCAAGAGAGGGGGGGCACATCAGTATTAACAGAAAAGGAGGGCTGGAGAGACGGCTTAATGGTTACAGTGCTTATCTGCGAAGCTTAAGGACCCACGTTCGGCTCCCCAGATCCCACATAAGCCAGACACACAAAGTGACATGTGCACAAGGTGGCACATGCATCTGGAGTTCAATTACAGTGGCTGGGGGCCCTGGCATGCCAATTCTCTCTCTCTCTCTCTCTCTCTCTCTCTTTCTCTCTCACTCTTGCTCTCTATCCCTCGCATAGAAAATAAAAGTCAGTCTGTTGGGTTTGCCTCAAAAGAAAAGAAGGAGGAAGGGAGGAAGGGAAGGAAGGAAGGATGGAAGGAAGGAGGAGAAGAAAGAAAAGAAAAGAAAGGAACAGAAAAGAGAAAAGAAAAGAAAAAAGAAAGGAAAAGAAAGAAAAGTGCTTAGACGCTCAGCTGTCCCATGTGACGGCCAGCCAGGGGAGGTCTGTCAGGGCAGGTGGAGCCCTCTGGTGCCTCTAACACCCTCCATTCATATCTGGGTTGCTCCGGGTGCAGATTAGACTCCTAGCAAAATGATGAAACCCATTTCCCCTCTCAGCTGACCCAGAGCCTTCCCTCTTCCGGAAGTATAGCTGAGACACAGGCATTGGCATGGTATGGGCCCTCCCCAGGACAGCCCGAGGCCTCTGCACTGAGGCTCTCTCAGAGTCCACCTAAGCGTCTCACTGAATAAAGGGCTTGGAGGCTGATGCCACTGCCCCGCCATTCTCTTAATAACAAGAAAAACCCTATATATATCCATACATACGTACATACATACATACATACACTCATTTGATTTATTTATTTGCAAGGAGAGAGAGAGAGAAAGGAAGAAAGAGAGAGAGAATGGGCATGCCAGGGCTTCTTGCCACTGCAAATGAATTCCAGATGCATGTGCCACTTTGTGCATCTGGCTTTCCATGGGTACGGGGAAATCAAACCCGGGGCATCGTGTTCTGCAAGTAAGCGCCTTTAACTGCTGAGCCATCGCTCCAGCCCTGCCCTGCCACTCTTCAGGGGGCCTGGAAGTTTCTTCTCTCAACTACAATGTTGTGAGCATCAAAGCACTGGTAGTGGCATTCCAGTCACTTGCCAGCAGTTCCTACGGGGTCCCCGTGTTCCTGCCCTGCAGTTGTTCACTTCACCATGCCTGACCTGGAACTGCCCCGTGTCCTGTCCCCCTTTCCCGTGGGGAGTTCACAGCACCTCAGAGGGTACTAATTCAGGCAGAGACAGGCTGGTAACTCGGGGATTCCTGAAGCCTCCTAGCTTACCATTCTTGGCCCGGCCGTCTCCACCTCTTCCACCTCTTCTCTCTTCTATGAGCCCCGCCCCTACACCCAGGACCCCAGGACCCAGGGAAGAGTTGTCTGTGGCATATCCTTCTGTGACCTCCTCCACCTCCCCTTCCTCCAGGGAGAAGCAGGCCTAGATGGAGCCAAAGGAGAGAAGGGTGCCCATGGAGAGAAAGGAGACCGGGGGCCTCTGGGATTACCCGTAAGTACCAAGGGGCCAGCCAGTCTGCCGGGAGGAGCCCTGCTGGGTAGTCCTTGTCCCTGTGCTGGGGTGCTGAGCAGGGAGCAGGGAGAGAATCTGGGTGTAAAGCTCCAGGCAGTCCAGAGCACTATGTGGTCTTCCTTTCACACTCGGGCTGAGCCCAGGCCCTCGTTGTCTTTCCCAGGCAGGCTTCCTCCAGGTCAGGCAGCATCTACATGATGGGTAAAGTGACCTGAGATAAGGATAAGGTCCCTACCGCAGGGACATCCAGATGGAGAGGCAGAAGGGCAACCTTGGGACGTACTTGGGCCTTATTTGGAGCCATTCAAATGTGCCCTCTGGGGACCAGGCTTGAAGACTTGGGAGCAGAAGGGCCATGAGCTATTTTCCCTCTCCCCTACCTTCCTAGAATGACCTCGAGAACCCCTCTTAATCACCAGCCAGGCAGCATGTAAAAAGTCAGCCAGTGCTGGGCCAGAGAAATGGCTTAGCAGTTAAGGCACTTGCCTGCAAAGCCTAAGGACCCATGTTCAATCTCTATCCAGATCCCACGTAAGCCAGACACACAAAAGATTCGGCAAGGCAAGGTCGTACATGCCCACTAGGTGGTGCTAGTGTCTGGAGTTCAGTTGCAGGGGCTGAAGCCCTAAAACACCAATTCTCTCTCAAAAAAAATTTTTTTAGGGCTGGAGAGATGGCTTAGCAGTTAAGGCGCCTGCCTGCCAAGCCTTAGAATGCCTGTTCAATCTCCAGGTCTCAAGTTTAGCCAGACGTAAAGTGACGCAAGTGTGCAATGCCACGCTTGCCCACAAGGGGGCACACACGTCTGGAATTTGTTCACAGAGTCTGAGAGGCCACTGGCACGCCCATTCTCTCTCTGCCTCTTCCTCTCTGTCTCTCTCTCTCTCTCTGTCTCTCTCAAATAATAAAAAAAATTTAATTTTTTTAAAATTAAAGAAAAAAGCCAGCGACTGTGGTCCCAAGCAAGCTAAATTCCCTCCCGCCTGAGCAGGACTTTCGTTCTCTCAAGGCTGTAGTTCCCTGTTCAGTGAGGGCTACTTGTAGGCTTCTGCTTGTCCACAGGTAGGGACTGGATTGAGCAAGTCCCTTTGTCCCGTACTGTCAGTAGCCTGATGGCTTTTTGCCCTGTCGCGTTTTAAAAAATGTTTTTATTTTATATATTTATTTGCAAGCAGAAAGAGATAGGGAGAAGAGAGACAGACAGAGAGAATGGGGGTTCAGCCGCTGTCAACAAACTCCAGACACATGGACCACTTTGTACATCTGGCTTTGTGGGGTACTGGGGAATCGAACCTGGATCCTCAGGCTTTATAGGCCAGCACCTTAAGCACTAAGCCATCTCTCCAGCCCAGCTGTTTTTTTTCTTTTTGAGTCAGAATGTCATGTAGCCAGGGCTGGCCTGCGGCTCAGTTCATAGTGAAGGGCGACCTTGAACTCTTGTTCCACCTTGTGAGTAGTTAGGTTGCAGTACAAAACCGGGTTTGTGTTGTGCTGGGGATCAAATCCAAGTCGGTAGGCACTCTGCCAGCTGAGCTGCATCCCCAGGCCCCACCTGTTCCTCTTTTGGTTTGCTTCTCAAGTGTTGGAAGAGATTTATGGCATCCATGTCATCGTTTTACTGATGGTCACTTGATGGTCAACCGTTGAGGTTGGTGACTGACCTGAGTCCTCCAGGGAGGCTACATAGCCTTGCAAAAGGGTTTTCGTTGTCTCCAAGCTCAAGGCCAGCCCCTCCCCACAGACAGCCATAAAGAGCAAAGGGAGGTTAAAGGCCCGAGCTGGGCAGGCCCTGATGGTCTGGTTTAGTGCCTTCGCAGCAGCCCAGCCCCACATGCCAGAGCTCGTTTCGCCCTTGCTGAGACACGAGTAGGAAGAGTGAAGAGCCCTTTGCTTGACGGACCACGGAGAAGTGCCCGCTTTAGCAGATGCTGGCCCGGGTCAGAAGCGGTGACTGAGCACTTCTCATAGGAGTCCCCACCCCACCCCCACCCCCAGCCACAAATCACCTGTCACCCGCTTCATGGTCCCAACAAGCCCAGTGAAGCTGGGAGACATCACTCAGCAGCAGACATGGACACGGCTGAGCCGCTGCATAAGTACTGTCAACAAAGAGACCGCCAGTTGAGTGACAAAGCACTCCTGTGTCGGCCTCTCCAATTTTTGGTAGGGACATGGATACAGAGAAATACCTTCCCTAGTTAAAAGAAAAAAAAAAAAAACAAAGCAAAATAAAATGGAACAAGCTTGCTCATAGACAGCAGCTCTCGGGCTGCTGGAGAGATGGCTTAGCAGTCAAGCACTTGCCTGTGAAGCCTAAGGACCCCTGTTCAAGGCTCGATTCCCCAGGACCCACATAAGCCAGAAGCACAAGGTAGCACATGTATCTGGAGTTCGTTTGCAGCAGCTGGAGGCCCTGGCATGCCCATTCTCTCCCTCTCTCTCTCTCTCTCTCTCTATCTCTTTCTGTGTCTGCCTGTTGCTCTCAAATAAAATAAATAAAAATAAAACAAAGCTGGGCGTGGTGGCACACGCCTTTAATCCCAGCAATCGGGAGGCAGAGGTAGGAGGATCGCCATGAGTTCGAGGCCACTCTGAGACTATATAGTGAATTCCAGATCAGCCTGGGCTAGAGGGAGCTCCTACCTCAAAAAACCAAAAAAGAAAGAAAGAAAGAAAGAAAGAAAGAAAGAAAGAAAGAAAGAAAGAAAGAGAGAGAGAGAGAAAGAAAGGGAGAGAAAGAGAGAGAAAGAAAGAAAGAAAAGAAAAGAAGAGAAGAGAAAAGAAAAGAAAGCAGCTCTCGGGGACCTCAGAGGGATAGTAGGGAACGGCGGTGGCTCTTGTTAAGAAAGCAGCCTCAGGCTGGAGAGATGGCTTAGCGCCTGCCTGCCAAGCCTAAGAATGCCCATTCGATTCTCCAGGTTCCACGTTTAGCCAGACCCAAGTGCGCAATGCTGCGCACAAGGGGGCACACACATCTGGAGTTTGTTCACAGCAGCTGAAATGGCCCTGGTGCACCCCTTCTCTCTCTCTTCCTCTTCCTCTCTGTTTGTCTCTGTCTCTCTGCCTCTCTCAAAAAGAGAGAGAGAGAGAGGGCAGGCTTTCAGCCTGTCTGACCATTGTGTTGGGCGGGGAGGGTCTAGCATGTTTGCACCTGGCAATTTTGCAAAGGCCAATATGGACACTGGGCATTTTATACGAAATCTCCCCATTTTTGTGTTTTTTATTTTTGCATAGTATTTTTGTATAGTGTATGTGATGAGCTGTGTGTGTGATGTGGATGGTATATGTGTGTGCACATGTGTGTGCTGGTGCACAGCCCTGTCGGCTCACCTGTGGCAGCTGGAGAAAAACAAGAGGCCCCTGTCTGTCTTCCCTTGAGACAGAATCTCTTACTGATTCCACAGTTTGCCATCAGTACACCCCAGGGATTCTGCTTCCGAACATGTGTGGCCACAACCAGCTGTTTATGTGGGCTCTGGGGATTTGAACTCAGGCCCCTCATGCTTGCTCAGGAAGTGCACTTCACTGCAGAGCTCTCTCTCCAGCCTGCAAGTCCCCCCATTTCTAATATCAGACCGAAAGCATGCCATCTCAGAGATCATGCCAAACATGCCAGTGACCCACAGAGGTCCTGAACACCTTGAGTCCGTGCCTTCCAATGCTCCAGACTTCACAAGACAACTTGGCAGCAATGCCACAGTAGCTGTTTCTAGGCTGTGCCTGTATGTTCAACAAGCCTGCAGAAGCCTGGTTCTTAGTCTTATCCTGCTGTCCCATCCCCCACTTGCCTTCCAGAAATGGCTGTCAATGCTGGAGTCACCTAGGAGCTTTTCAAACTCGCTATGACCCAGGGTTCCACTCATGGAACTGGGCCGGAGTGGGGGCTAGGCATCTGTGGCTCCAGTAGACATGAATGTGCAGCTAGAGTTGAGCCCCTGTGTTAGTTTCCTTCCTTCTTGTTGTGCTAAAATAGTTGACAAAAGGAACTTGAGGGTGGAGGGCTTATTTTGGCTTAGAGTTCAAGATTAGAGTCTATCACGGAAGGCAAGGCATGATGGAAGGAGCATGGGAGACAGCCAGTCACATGGCATCCAGTCAGGAAGGAAAGAGCTGTGAATGCTGGTGCTCAGCTTAGTTTCTCCTTTTTATTGTTTTATTTTATTTTTTTAATTTTAGAGAGAGCAAAAGGGAGAGACAGAGAGAGAGAGAGAGAACAGGTGCACCAGGGACTCAGCTACTGCAGTCGAACCTCAGATGCTTGCGCCACCTAGTGGGCATGTGTGACCTTGCACTTGCCTCACCTTTGTGTGTCTGGCTTACATGGGATCTAGAGAGTTGAACATGGGTCCTTCAGCTTCACAGGCAAGCGCCTTAACCGCTAAGCCATCTCTCAGCCATTTTCTCCTTTTTTATACAATCTGGGAGCACAAGCCATGGGAAGAGGCCACCCACATTCATGGTGGGTCTTTCCACCTCAATGAACCTAAATTCGAAACACCCTCACAGGCACGCCCAGAGGTCTATTTCCATGGTAATTCTAAATGCCATCAAGTCCCCAAGATTAGCCAACAAAGACCCTCAGCTCTAGCCTGGGAATCAAAAGCAGCCCCAGAATTCAGGATCCAAACACCAAGAACTCCTCCTTGTAGGATCCTCCTTCCCAGCATCCTGCCCCAGGAGAAGTGCTCCCCGCCCACCCTCCCTCCTCTGGGTGCTCCCTCAGCTTCCTAATAAACTGAAGCTCATTTCTGGGACTCCATTAGAAGCAATTTTTTCTTTTAGAGAGAGAGAATGGGCGCACCAGCACCATCTCAGCTGCTATGAATGAACTCCAGATGGATGTGCCCCCTTGTGGGCAAGTGCAGCATTGCGCCCTTGTATCACTTTTTGCATCTGGCTAAATGTGGGACCTGGAGATTGGAACCTGTGTTCTTAGGCTTGGCAGGCAGGCACCTTAACCACCAAGCCATCTCTCCAGCCCTTAGAAGCAATTTTTTTAAGAACCCATTCCTTACTGACTGGAGTACCCCCCACTGTCTCCCTACATGGTTTGTCACATCAGAATCTTTGGAGCGTTTCCCACCAAGTTTTCTTTCTTTTTTTTTAATTAATATTTTTTATTTATTTGCAAGCAGACACAGAGAAAGAGAGAGAGAGAGACAGAGGGAAGGAGAAAGAGAATGGGTGCACCAGGGCCTCCAGCCACTGCAAACTCCAGATGCGTGCACCACTTTATACATCTGGCTTTGCAGGCAAGTGCCTTAATGGCCAAGCCATCTCTCCAGCCTCCACCTTGGTTTTCCTAGGTGAAGGACAGGGACAACTTCAGAGCCTGCCACAGGGTACTGAGCTCCGTCCCACCAGGCACCTCACTGGTCAGCAGGGGACACCATCTAAGTAGAACCATCTACCTACATAACCCTTTGCCATGATGAGACATATCCTCAGACGGTGACCCCGCCAGCCACCTCCAAAGCCTTTGTGTATAAAAGGGCTCTCTCTGTGAGCATGCGGATGGACTGCAAAATGCCAGAGAAATGCCAGGTACCCTTAGTATCATACTTCAGGGGCTGGCGCCCACCCACCGGCTAGAGAAGTCTAGGTCCTTTTCTACCCAGATTTCAAACCCGAGTGCAGGGACTCAGGCCCAGCCCCAAGGGTTAGGAAGAACACAATAGCTGGTGTCTACAGAGGTACAAAAGAGCTCAAGAATGCCCCTCCCCGGACACCGTCCCCAGTGGCCCATCCTTGGGAAAGTGCATAACTCTAACTTGAGAAGTCTCTCCTCTCCCTGACCCCTTCCCAGGAGCACAGAAGCACCCCGGGAGAGGGGTTTCCTCTGGGGGTGGGTCAAGGGAGAAAGGGGACGGGAACTGCGGGGAGAGTCCGAGCAGCCATGTGCATGGCTCTTGCCAGCTCCGCAGCCGGCCACAGCCCTCTGTGTCTCCATGTTCTCGTCGGTTTCCATGTCAATACGCCCCTGTCCACCTCAAGCTTTTTCTCCCATTGTGTTTGATTGCCAGCATTTGTGTCTGTCCAGAGTCAACGCTTTACTCACCTCTTCCCTCCCCATTGTCCTCTTTTTCTCCTGCCCGTTCCTCCCTTCCTCTTCTTTTGGTCAAACTGTCCCCTTTGTCCAGGGAGCTTCAGGGTTGGACGGCAGGCCTGGGCCACCGGTGAGTGTCATTTCTCCATCACCCTTTCCCTCCCCACCCCACCCAGTGTCTGGCCTTGGTCCCTCTTGTCTGTCCTGCTGTGCCTTGTCCCCCTTCCCACCTTCTCCAACCCCCTGAGTCATGCCTGGTCCCACCACAGACACCAGAAAGGTCACGTCCAAATGGGCTCAGGTCAGAAATGCGATTTTCAGGCCTCTTGCCTAAAGAAGGCTGGCCTGTATCTGAACCCCTTGGTCCAGAGTTGCATTGGGGAGGGAGTATCTCAGACCTGCCAGCTGTGGATGATGGGGTCTACTCCAGCAACACTGACTCCCATCCTGAAGGATGTGGAGTCCAGCCTGGGGGGTCCCACCCGAGGGGATTGAGCCAGGATGCGTCCCTGGCAAACACAAATGTCCGTGTGTGCCCGTCACGCTGTGTTGTCGTCATGCTGTGAGCTCTGTCCATCTCCTGTCCGTCTCCCGCGAGGGCTTCCCGGTCCTGGACAGCGCTGTATAGGCAGCAGGGAAGATGAGGGTGGGGATAGAGTGACAGAGGATCTGAGAGGTCAGTCCCAGCTCAGTGTCCCATGGGTGTGCTTGACCTAAACCTCTCACTGCCAGAGGCACCCCAACCACCCTGCAGCCCAGCCATAGGTGTTTTACACAGGCAGGAAAGGGGACATGGACCCCTTCTTGTCCCATTCCTCCTGATTGCAGAAACAGGCCTCACTCTGCATTCCTTTTTTTTTTTTTCCTGGTAGTCACAGACTGGCCAGGGACAGAGGGCAGGAGCTATGCCAGGACTGTGTGCTCTGCCACTTCTAGCCAGTCAGTTCAGCCGTGCCTCTCTGGCTGCTTTTGAGGCCCATCAGCCCGTGAAGACGAGGCTCTAATGAGCTGGCGAGACTGGTGTGTGAGAGAAAGAAAGCGGAGAATTTACCCAGGTTCCTTTAGCGAACGGGAAGACACGCAGACAGGGCTGTGGACGCTGGCCTCCTTACCAGCACCATGGAAGCCTGGCCTGGAATATTCAGAAGAGGGAGGATGCAGAAGTGACCTGACAGAGCGTCTTAGAGAATGGCCTGCTCTGTGCTCTCATGAAGACGAGGAAGTGATCCAGGGACTCTTGATCCTTGCCCGGCCAACATGGAGGTCACCTTCTAGGTGTCAGAGTCGGTATTCTTGCCATGGTTACGAGTAGACACCCTGGTTGTTCTACTTTCATAGAAAGGAAACCTGGCCTCCAGTCCGACCCAGGACCTCCTCCAGTACTGAAGAGACTGTAGGCCTTTGGGGGAGAGCCTGAGCAGGGTGGGGCTGGCCCCACACTCATAGCCACATCCAAATAGGCCACATAAACACACTGAGACAGACAGACAGACAGACAGACAGACAGGCTGTGACGTAGAAACTTGGGCCAGTCAGGCTGCTCATGGGAACCTGGGGACACGGGGAACTTCCCAAGCAACGCGGCTCCAATGGCCGCAGCCCTTAGCTTGCGGCTGACCCCAGGTCCCCTGGACCCTGAGTTAGGAGAGCTCCTGCCCCCCCACCCTCCCCAAAGGCCAGTGTGGTGGGGACATCAGAGGAAATTGACTCATCGCTTATTCTCTCCAGCCTGGTCTGCAGGCCTGGGGGTCTGGGGTCTGCAGTGGGTGGGGGAGGGGTGCTGAATGGCCCTCTCATGCCTGCCTCTGTGTGTGCGTCCTTCTGCATTGGTCTCTGTGGCATGAAGACCCACCCCCGCTGCATGTGGAGCTGCGCCAGCAAGTGGGTGGGTGCCAGCTTCAGGCCTCCACTCCTGGGATGAGGTCACCTCCCCTCCCAAGTGCTTCTGGGAGCAAACCAAGCAATTGTTCTGACCATTTTCAGCCTTGGCAAGCTCAGCTGCGACATGTGGGGGGTCTTCTCCCACCCACAGGGTTCCAAAGTGGATCATAGCCCTGGGGAATGAATGTCCTCCCATGAGCCTGGCCTTGCCAACCCTGAAAACAGGGCCTGAGGCCTTGCACATCCTCAGGTGCTGGGTGGGGGTCTCAGGGCTCCCTCAGCATCTGGCCCCCATGTTTGCTATCTTTCATCTCCCCAGGGTACTCCAGGACCAATCGGAGTTCCAGGCCCAGCAGGACCAAAGGGTGAGAGGGTGAGTGCTCAGGACAGCCCGGAGTAAGGAACAGACCCTGCTTGCTCAATTCCAGCACCGATACCCAGCGGGGTCATAGCACCCATCTAACCCTGCACCCCTTCCCTTGCCCACTGTCCCGAATCACCTTGATAGCAGGCCGACGGAACTGGGTAGGCCTGCGGGAGGGTGAGCTTGTTGTATGACACCGAAAGGTGAGATGGAACGCTGGCTCCCTCCATCCATTGGTCCCTTAGCAAAGTTTGCACCCTTAAGGACTCAGGTGTTGTTATAATCATTTAGGAATTCATCATGGGTCAAAGAGCCAGTTGGTATTTACAAAATCCTCAGAGGACAACAAGAAGTCAAGAAGCCAGAGTATTGGGCAAGGCTCCCCCGGTCACTGTTGAGTGGCCTTGGCCACATCATGATGCCCTGAGGTCCAGTCCCATCCTACATAGAAAGGGTGTCGTGAGAGGGCGAGGGCGGCACAAGGAGGCCTCCGCTCCTGCCAGCTAGTCCCTGTTCCCATACACCTAGAGACTGGCATCACTGAAGGGCAAGGCTTCCGGCTGCTTCTCCGGGCATCTGTGGTGTTCTCTGCTCCCCAGTGGAGACTCGGGATGGAGGGTGGGGCAGCTTCTCCAGAGTGTGTGGGTCTCTAGGCCAGTGACTGGTCATGTGGGGAAAGCAGGATGGATGCTTCAGAGGAGCCCGAAGTCAGAGCTTTCTGCCCCTCTTTCCCTTCCGCATGTTCTTGCTCCCTTCTCTGGTCCCCTGCTTTTCCTTCAAGCCAGCAAGTACCCCTAGGACACTGCTCAGTCTTTTATGGAGGCCTTGAGGGACTGACTGTACTAGAGAGATGGGGGAGGGCTCCCCAGGGGCACCCCAACTCCACACCCCCCCACACATACCTCATAACCCAAGAGCTCTTGGAAGGGGCTGAGATTTCCCAGGCTCCATACAGAAATAGGAGATGAGGATAGAAGGGTGTCACCATTGTGGGTGGGGGGAACCTCACTGGTGTCTTTCTCTGTTTCAGGGCAGCAAAGGAGACCCAGGGATGACAGGACCAATGGGAGCAGCTGGGCTTCCTGTGAGTCTCCTGGGATCAGAGGTTTCCCTCCACCCACCCCCACCCCTCAGTAGACACAAGGGCAAAACAGACAGCCCAGTGCCTGGAGCCCTGACTCTGAGTCTGCAGAATTCTCATTTCTATGACAGAGGAAGTAGCTCAGCAGTGGGACCATCTCACAGCATGTTACAACATATCCAGAGCCTTCCACTTGAGCACCCCCCATGTCTAAAGCCATAGGACCATCTCACAGCATGTTACAACATATCCAGAGCCTTCCACTTGAGCACCCCCCATGTCTAAAGCCATAGGACCATCTCACAGCATGTTACAACATATCCAGAGCCTTCCACTTGAGCACCCCCCA